>CAUYPK010067942.1:0-28157 GCA_963574355.1 Loris lydekkerianus | reverse complement strand
GTGTCAAAATCTTTGGTCATTTGGTCTTTGAATTTGTTGAATTCTTGAGACATCTTTTGGGTTACTACTTGGAATTCTAATTCTATCTTATTTGCTATCCAGATTCTGAATTCAATATCTGACATCTCAGCTATGTGTTTGGGCATGGGATCTTGTGCTGTGTCAGCCCCATTGTTCCTTGGGGGAGTTGATCTACTCTGATTATTCATATTGCCAGAGTATTTCCATTGATTTCGCCTCATGATTGTTTTTCACCGTTGCCTCTGGAGGTGATTAGACCTCAGCTGGATCACTCTATTGTTGCTGGATCTTTGTAGGAAGTGACCCTGTGTGGCTCCTCTGGGGCTGCCCCAGCCAGAGAGTTCTGGATGTGGGAGCAGCTCCAGAGTATGACACACCCAGATCCAGCAACAGGGCATGGGTTGTTGCACATGGTTCTGGGAGTGCCTGGTACCCAGTGACTTTGGCACAGAGGGCCCAAGGCGCCAGCAGTCTCTGGCCAGGAGAATGGCTCCACACAGAGGCTGGGAGGGCTCCAGAGGGCATGCGGCTACCAGAGTCCCTGGCCAGACGAGTGGGCCAGTGTGAAGGAAGGGAGAATACAAGAGGGAGGACAGGGGGTTGAGCAGCTCCTGGAGTTCCTGGTCAGGGCATGGGGAGGCCGAGCAGGTGTGGGTCATGGGTCACGGTGCAGCTCTTACCAGTGTCCTGGCGGGCACCGATCGCAGGTTGCGGCACAGCTCTTCCAGAGGTCTGGGCTGGCACCGATCCCGTGTCATGGCGCAGCTCTTCCCAAGAAGTATTATTTTTAAAAGGCCATGAAATACATGGAAAACTAAATCTTCCAATTGAAAAGACTAACAGTATACCAGTAAAAATAAAACAGAATGATAAATGAGAGCATTCCTAGTTAATGAGAGAATTCTTCAAGGAAACATTCAGAAAAAGACACTTATATCTAGATTTATATGTATAATGTAAATATACAGTTGGTTATTTGTTCATATAAAATGTATCTTTATGTTATAAATTATATACATTTGATTGTATATCTTTAAATAATATTAAAATTTCCATAAGTATCTATTATAGCTATTATTAATTTGTGCATATATTTATATAAACACAAACTATAGCAATATATTTATATATAATTACAGATATATAAAGATATATATGATTATATACATGTAAATGTACAATTAAGATTTAATAAAGCTTTAATTTATAAATATAAAAACTATATACATAAACACATTGTGGTTACATGCCACAAAGAAATAGTGTATCATATGACACAGATTAATAGGGCAGGTGGGGGTGAGTCACCTGCTTCTCTCAGGGAAGGTATGTCTGAGAAGGTCACATTTAGATTGAGAACTAAAGAAACAGGAAGAAACCACGGCAGGAGACGAATGGTCCAAAAAGAGTTAACAGTGTGTATGAAAGCCCTGGGGAAGGAAAGAGCTCCAGAAACTTAAAGGAGGGAAGTGAAATGGCTGAAGCACAGATCTGCCAGGCTTATAGAAAATAAGGAAAAATTAATGAAAATGCTTCCAGAGTCTTGTGAGGACTAGAAAACTGGGTTTTAAATCCCTAAGACATCAAAACAAAAACTAAACAAACTGATTGGGCACAGTGGCTCAAGCCTGTAATCTCAATACTCTGGGATCTTGAGGCAGGAGGATCACTTGAAGCCAGAAGGTTGAGATCAGCTTGGGCTACATAACAAGACCTTGTCTCTACAGAAAATTTTATTATTTTATTTTACTTTACTTTACTTTACTTTACTTTACTTTACTTTACTTTACTTTACTTTACTTTACTTTACTTTACTTTACTTTACATTACATTACATTTTATTTTATTTTATTATTTTGAGACAGTCTCACTATGTTGCCCTGGGTATAGTGCATGGCAGTGTAGCTCACAGCAACCTCAAACTCTTGGGCTTGAGCAATCCTTTTGCCTCAGGCCCCTGAATAGCTAGGGCTACAGGTACCTGCCACAATGTCTGGCTAGTTTTTCTATTTTTTAGTAGAAGTGCAGTGTTGCTCTTGCTCAGGCTGGTCTCGAAATCCTGAGTTTAGGCAGTCCACCTGCCTCAGCCTGCCAGAGTGCTAGGATTACAGGGGTGAACCACTGCACTTGGCCTCTACAGAAAAGTTTTTTTTAAAAATCTGGACATGGTGGCATGTGACTGTAGTCCCAGCTATTCTGGAGACTGAGGCCAGTGGATGGTCTGAGCACAGGAGTTCCAGGCTTCTGTGGCCTGTGAGTTCTGATTACACTACTACACTTCAGCCTGGGCAACTGAGTGAGACCTCATCTCTAAATAAATCAATTAATTAATTAAATAAAGTTAACTAAAAACAGGTTACTCACAAAGAAACAAAAATCAAGTTGAGTTTAGATTTGTCCCCTGTCATGTGCACCACAAATGGTAGAGTAATACAGTGTATACATTTTTTGAGGAGAAGATGGTTTCCAAAGGATTTCATATCCTACTAGATGTTGGGTGGGGGTGGGGGAACCCTCCACTCACCTTCCCTCATGTTTCCAAGAAGGAGCACCTTCCAGAGTACCCTCTCTGACACCTTCCCATCTCCTCACTCCCTCCTTCTGGGGCGAGGAGAAGAGGGATGTTCCTGGTGAGTCTAGGAGAAGGAGCTGGGCCTCTGCAGGAAATTCCCCAGGGGGGTCTTTTTTTAGAGCTGACTAAATGTGGAGAGGTCCTTTGGTCTGCTTTCATGTGGTAGGCTCAGGGAGAGATGCACAGTTTGGGACCATTCAATTCAGGGGGGAACATATGAAGATGCCTATATGGGTACAGATTCAAACCACATTCTCCAGTTCATTAAAAAGCTATATTTTAAAAAACCTCTGTCTATAAAACTACGTGCCTGATTTCTCAGTTGGTTCTGAACTTAGCCTCAGCTGGGTGTGGTGATATATGCCAATAGTCTCAGCTAATAGGGAGGCCAGGCAGGAAGATCACTTGAGGCCAGGAATTAGAGGTTATAGTGAACTGTGATCACACTGCTATACTCCAGTCTCAGAGATACAGTGAGACTCTGTCTCTAAAAAAATTAAAGAATACATTTTACAATAGACAGGGATTGACACTATGAAAATACCACGTATCAGTGGAAGCTTCTGTAGCATCCATCTGAAATGCTTTAGGATTTTAGTATTTTAAGTCACTAATTAAAACTGATTAAAAATCAAGGTTTTTATATTTGACAATTTGAGGAAATATGTATTTTGATAAATTTTTATAGCTGTGTGCTTGTTCATAACTGGAGAGAGCCAGAACAGTCTTAAGAGTTTATCATTACGAGGTCCTTTGACAAGACCTATCTAGACACAGATTTGATCTACAACAATTCAGATTAGTCTCAACCTAAATGAAGCAGAGATCAAATTACTGGAAAGTGTGTCTTATAGCTCCCAGGGAAAGGAAATTGTACCTCAAAATAGGCAGAACTTCAAGATACAGGCATTTTGGGCACTTGGTTTGAGAAACAATTTTATTTGCCTTTACGCAATTTATCAGTGAAGTTAGCAACCGTGACTTTAAACTGTAAAGATAACTAGGTCAGTTCTTCTTGGACTATAGTGCACTAATGTGTGAGTTTCTTGCCAGGTTTTTAGGAAGAGCCAGATAAGCCTCTTTGTGGTTGAGCTGTCACAGGGCCAAGAGAGGTAGTGATGGATGGGCTGGCGTGTTGGAATCACATAGGCTCAGGTGGTCTCAAGTTGGCTCTGGTTTTATTTCTCACTGTGGTTTGAGATCTAAGTCCTAGTTTCTGGCTTCTTCCACAAAATGATGAACTATTCTATTCATGAACAAATCAAAATCAATAGTGTGCATGATCTAAAGAGATTAAGGCATCCTTTTGGGATTGAGAAACAGAAACATCTCAGTGAAAATATTATAAAACTGAAGGTTAATTTAAGAAGGAAATAGAAAAGTACACTATGTCTAGACTATTATCCTTAGGAATAAAGTTTGCTTAGGGAGAAACAAAGATATTATTTGAAAGGACTTGATGTGGATTCATTTTATGGAAACTGAAGTTATGTAATTTGGGTGCCTTTTGAAAGAAAAGATACAAAATTTTAAATACAAATTAAATGGCCCAAAGTTTTTAACCTTAATAAGGTCCACTCTGTGAATCTTCCTTTACAGTATGTCATATCTTGTTGAATAAATGCTTCTCAGATGCTGAGGTCATGAAGATATTCTTCTATATAATCTTAGAAATTTCTAATTTTGCTCATTAGGTTGTTAATCAGCTAGTATTGATTTTTATGTCTGATATACGATAGGAGTTGAATTTTATTTTTTCACCATTTGAGCAGACAACTATTTCAGGCCCATTTGTTTAAAAAAGCCTCAGAGCAACAGATACTGGTGAGGATATGGAGGGAAAGGAACTCTCATATACTATTTGCAGGACTGCAAACTAGTACAACCTCTATGGAAAATTGTATGGAGATACTTCAAAGAACTTAAAATAGACCTACCATTTGATCCATCAATCCCACTGAGGGGTATATACCCAAAGGAAAAAAGGTCATTTTATAAAAGGACATGTGCACTCGAATATTGATAGCAGCACAATTTACAATCGCAAAGACATGGAAACAACCCAGTGTCCACCAATACATGAAAGGATTCATAAAATGTGGTATATGTATATGATGGAATACTACTCAGCCATAAAATAATGGGTAGCTCATATTTTTTTCTATCACCTGGGTGTGACTGGAAATCATTCTTCTAAGTGAAACATCACAAGAATGGAGAAGTCGTCACATGTACTCAATACCAAATTGGAACTAATCAATCAATGCTTAAGTGCACATACGGAAATAAATCTCAATGAAAATCAAGCTAGGGGGAAAGAGAGAAAGGGTAAATTCACAGCTATTGGGTAAGGCGCACACTTATAACTTTACAACTTGTATAGACTCAATCTACAGAAATAAAGTATGTAAACAAAACATGTGTACTCCCTAATATTCTGAAATTTTAAAAGAAGTCTATCTTTCTCCCCACTGTTCTATAGTTTGTCAGTCCTTACACAGAGCTGTATCTGGCTCTCTAGTTAGTCCAATAGTCAATTTCTTTATCCCTAAACAAATATCTAATTAACTCAATTACTATGGCTTTGTAATAAACCATAACATGTGGTAGAACAAGCTCTCCTATCTTGTTCATCTTCAAGAATGTCTGATCTCGACTCTGGGCACTTCCTGATACATTTTTAGAATCAGCCTGTCAAGTTCCACAAAAATACCTTAGGAGGGTTAAACTGGAATTTCATTGAATATGTTAATTATTCAGGACAAACTGCCATCTTTACAATACTGTCTTTCAAGCCATGAACATACAATATCTTTCCATGTATATGTTTTCTTAAGAATCCTTCAATAAAGTGATGAATCTTTCTGTAGTGGTCCTGCACAACTTTCATTCAAATTATTTCTAGGTGCTTGATATTTTTAGATTATATTATCATTATTACCATTTTGAGCATTCTAAAAATTTTCTATTTGTTGCTGATCTGTTCAAATATAATAGATTTTTTTTCTTTTTTTTTTTTTGTTGGGGATTCATTGAGGGTACAATAAGCCAGGTTACACTGATTGCATTTGTTAGGTAAAGTCCCTCTTGCAATCATGTCTTGCCCCCAGAAGGTGTGGCACACACCAAGGCCCCACCCCCTTCCTCCTTCCCTCTTTCTGCTATCCCTTCCCCCCCATAACCATAATTGTCATTAATTGTCCTTCATATCAAAATTAAGTACATAGGATTCATGCTTCTCCATTCTTGTGATGCTTTACTAAGAATGTCTTCCACTTCCATTCGTGTTAATACGAAGGAGGTAAAGTCTCCATTTTTTTTAATAGCTGAATAGTATTCCATGGTATACATATACCACAGCTTGTTAATCCATTCCTAGGGTGGTGGGCATTTAGGCTGTTTCCACATTTTGGCGATTGTAAATTGAGCTGCAATAAACAGTCTAGTACAAGTGTCCTTATGATGAAAGGATTTTTTTTCCTTCTGGGTTGATGCCCAGTAATGGGATTGCAGGATCAAATGGGAGGTCTAGCTTGAGTGCTTTGAGGTTTCTCTATACTTCCTTCCACAAAGGTTGTACTAGTTTGCAGTCCCACTAGCAGTGTAAAAGTGTTCCCTTCTCTTCACATCCACGCCAGCATCTGCAGTTTTGAGATTTTGTGATGTGAGCCATTCTCACTGGGGTTAGATGGAATCTCAGGGTGGTTTTGATTTGCATTTCTCTAATATATAGGGATGATGAACAATTTTTCATATGTTTGTTAGCCATTCATCTGTCTTCTTTAGAGAAGGTTCTATTCATGTCTCTTGCCCATTGATATATGGGATTGTTGGCTTTTTTCATGTGGATTAGTTTGAGTTCTCTATAGATCCTAGTTATCGAGCTTTTGTCTGATTCAAAATACGCAAATATCCTTTCCCATTGTGTAGGTTATCTCTTTGCTTTGGCTGTTGTCTCCTTAGCTGTATAGAAGCTTTTCAGTTTAATGAAGTCCCGTTTGTTTATTTTTGTTATTGTTGCAATTGCCATGGCGGTCTTCTTCATGAAGTCTCTCCCCAGGCCAATATCTTCTAGTGTTTTTCCTATGCTTTCTATAATAGACTTTTATATACTTACCTTGTGTCCATCAATTGTATTAAGTCTAATGGATTAACTGTAAGTTTTTTTGGACTTTATGTGCCAAAAATGTATCATCTATGAACAGCGACTTTCAATTTCTTATGCCGTTTTTTTTTTTTGTTTGTTTGTTTATTTGTTTGTTTTTAAATTCTTTTTTTGTTTTTAAGACAGGATCTCACTTGGTTACCTGGGCTAGGGGGCAGTAGTGTCATCATAGCTCACAGCAAACTCAAACTCCTGGGCTCTAGTGATTCTCCCGTCTCAGCCTCCCTAGTTAGCTAGGACTACAGGTACCCCACTACCCACACCAGCTGATTTTTCTATTTTTTGTAGAGGTGGAGGTCTCCCTGTGTTGCTCAAGCTGGTGTTTCCTGATGTGAAGTTCTTGATGCTAATGTAGTCTCATTTATCAATCTTCACTGTATGATTAATGCTTTTCATCCCCATTTAAATAGTCATGAAATTACAAAGATATTATTCTATATTATTTTCTGAAAGTTGTATCAATTTATCTCATACATTTATATCTGCCAACTACCTGGAGTTAATTTAATGTGCAATGTCCTGTATGGGTATCCATTTGACCTAGTACCACTTGTTGAATAAACTTTCTTCACCTCACTGCTTTGTCATAAGCCAAATGTCCATATGCATAAATTGATCTGTTATGGATCAATCACCCTCTTCCATTGATCTATTTGTCTATCCTGGAACCTAAGACCACAATGTCTTCATTACTGTAGTTTAAAATAAGTCTTGATAACTGGTAGACTAGGCATTTAAAGTCATGAATTTCATTTTAGTTATGGTTTTAGCTTCATCCAGTTTTTTTTGGATAGGGTGTATTTTTTGTTGTGGGTTAGTTTGGTTAGTTTCTATTTGCTGTTTGTTTTTTTAATCCATTAGTCATGTAGTGGAGTGTTTTTAATTTGAAATATAGGGGATTTTTCTAGTCATTTTTGTTTTAATTAAAAAAATTGATTACAGACTAGCCAAAAACCATGATCTTCATAATATCCTTCATTTAAATTGATTATACCTTCCATGTATATTCTCCAGATAGCCTAATAATATTTTTCTGCTTGATATGTCAATCTGAAAGATTGAGAGCAGCGAGAGCATTGCTCCAAAGTCTCTCACAATGATGGTGGCATTGTCTATTTTAGTTTGTGATGTTGTCAATTTTTACTTTACATATACAATGAGCCCTTCTTTGTGCATATAATTTTGGAAATGTTATTTTCCTGATGAGATGATCTCTTTGTTTGTTGTGCTAGTTTACTCTGGCAATTTCCTTTGTTTTTGCTTTAAAGTCCATTTTGTGTGGTACTTTACTTAGATAAAAACAAACCTTCCCTTTGATATTTGCCTGATCTTTTTTGACAGTTGATCAGTTTTTTAAAATAATTGTTGATTGTCTTTCAACAATTCTTGGAAAATTCTCAGCCATTATCTCTTCAAATACTGTTTCTTCTCAATTCCATTATCTCCCTTTGAAATTCCAATCAAACATTTGTTAGTCCTTCACTCCCTAGCCTCCACATCTCTTTACCACATAATCCATCTTTTTGACTTTCTGGAAGTTTTCTTTGACTCTTTCTTCAGAGTGATTCTGTCTTGAACTATGTCTAATCTATTCTTTAACATGTCAAATAGCGAACTTTTAATTATTGTATTTTTCTTTTCTAGAATTTTTAGTTGACTCTTTTCAAATCTGCTTGGTTGTTTTTATAGTTTCCTTATTTAATGTTTTGGTCAACAATGAGCCACATTTACAACAGTGGTCTCATAAGATGATAGAGCTGAAAAATTCCTTTTGCCTAGTGATGTGTAGCGGTCATAACACAATACTTTACCTTTTCTATGTTTAGATAAGTTTAGATACACAAATACTTACCATTGTCTTACAATTGTCTACCATATTCAGTACAGTGACATGCTGTACAGGCTTGTAGCCTAGAAGCATTAGGCTCTGCCACATGTCCTAAGGATGTAGTAGGCTATAATACCTATGTCTATGTAAATATACTCCATGATGTTCTCATGGTGACTAAGTTGCCTAAAGACACATATCTCAGAATGTACCCCATTGATAAGTGACACATGACTATATATTGAGGTCTGCTTTGTACTTCTTAAAACATGTTACATGTATGTACTTTATAATTCTGTATTTGGAATTTCCAATATCTCAAGTTTCTTCAGTTTTAGTTCCACTATGTATTTTCTGCTGGATCTTCCTCATGATGATTTATCTTCTTGTGTTTCATGTCTTTAACTGTTAGTTCATATGTAGGAATTATTTGAGAACAGGCTAATGTTGTGTTACTCCAGAGAGTATTTATGCTATTTATGCTTGCTTTTGCTGATTGCTGAGGCGATTGTTTTGTGGGTTTACTTAATTTCTATTTCACAATGATGTTGTTATTTTTAAGGCAGTCTTAAATTTATGGAAAAGTTGCATGGACTGTACCATGAATTTTTTTCCTGAAATATTTGACAATAAGTTGCCACAATAATACTTAATTATTCCCACTTACTTAATTTATATTTTATTTTTATTAACACATAGTACATGCATGTATTTGGAAGGAATATGTGAGAATTTAATACATTCATATATAATAATTTATAAAAATCAAATCAGTGTAATTAGGATATCCATTATCTTATGTATTTGTCGATTCTTTGGAAACATTCAAATTATTTTCTTTTAGCAATTTTGAAAGCTACAATACATTATTGTAAACTATAGTCACTCTACTGATCTATCAAACATTAGGTCTTACTTCTTCTATTAACCCTCATATTTGTATTCATTAATCAAATTCTCTTCATCTTTTTCTTCCCCTTATCTTTCCCAGCCTCTAGTAATAACCAATATATTCTCTGTCTTCATGAGATCCACTATTTTAGCTCCCACACACAAATGAGAACATATGGTATTTGTTGTTTTGTGCTTGGCTTATTTCACTTAACATAATGACCTCCAGTTCCATCAATGTTGCTGAAAATAACAGGATTTTATTTTTTATGGCTGAATAATATTCCATTGTGTATATATACTACACTTTCTTTATGCATTCATCCATCCTTAGGCATGGATTCTATAGGATCGATTCTATATTTTGGCTATTGAGACTAGTTCTACAATAAATATGGTAGTACAGATATCTTTTTGATATATTGGTTTCCTTTTCTTTGATATATATCCTGTAATGGAATTGCTTAATTCTATTTTGTTTTTTGAGGTATCCCCATACTCTTTTTCATAGCTGTACTCATTTACATTTCCACCAACAGTGTATGAGGGTTCTCCTTTCCCTACATCCTTGACAGCATCAGTTATCCCTTGTCTTTTCTATAAAAGCTTTTTTAACTGGAGTGAGATGATTTCTCATTGTGGTTTTGATTTGCATTTCTCTGATGATTATTGAGTGATGTTGTGCATTTTTTCATATACCTGTTGCTAGTTTGTACATCTTCTTTTGAGAAATGGTAATTTAGATCTTTTGTCCATTTTAATATAATTAATTTTTTTGCCATTTTGTTTCAGCTCCTTATGTATTCTAGTTATTAATCTCCTGTCAGATGAATAGTTTACAAATATTTTCTCCCATTCTGTGTTTTGTCTCTTTGTTGACTATTTCCTTTGTTGTGCAGAAGCTTTTTTAGCTTGACTTATCTCATTTGTGTACCTTTTCTTAGGTCACCTGTATTTGAGGTCTTACACAAAAACTCTTTGCCCAGGCCAATGTTCTGTAGTGTTTCCTCAGTGTTTCTTCTAGTAGTTTTATAGTTTTACATTTTATATTTATGTCTTCAACCCATTTGTATTATTTATATTTGATTTGTGTATATGGGGAGATACAGGGTTCTAATTTCATTCTTCTGCATATGGTTAACTTATCCCAGCACCATTTATTACAGAGACTGTCCTTGCTCCAGTGTATGTTCTTGGTGCCTTTGTTGAAAGTGAGTTGGCTATACATTCATTGATTTATATCTGTTTTATTGTCATATGTGTCTGGGGGTTTTTTGTCAATACTATGCTGATTAGTTTACTACAGCTTTGTAGCATATTTTGAAGCCAATGATGTGATGCCTCCAACTTTGTTCTTTTTGCTCAAGATTGTTTTGGTTATTCAGCATCTTTTGTTGTTCCAAGTAAATTTTAGGATTTTTTTTCTATTTATGTGAAGAATTTTATTGTTATTTTGATAGGGATTGCATTGAACCTATAAATTGCTTTGGACAGAATTGTCATTTTAACAATATTAATTCTTCCAACCCATGAGCATAAAATATATTTCCAATTTTTTGCTTCTTCTTCAATTTCTTTCATAGTTTTATAGTTTTCCTAATATAGATCTTTCACTTCTTTAGTTAAATTGTCTCTTAAATATTTTGTATTCTTTGTGGATATTGTAAATAGGATTTCTTTGTTAAATAGTTTGCTATTGGCATATATAAATGCAACTGATTTTTGTATGTTAATTTTGTATTCTGCAACTTTGCTGAATTGATTTATCAGTTCTGGTCTTTTTGTGTGTGTGTGTGTGTGTGTGTGTGTGTGAAGTCTTTAGGTTTTTCTAAGTACAAGACCATGTTATCTGTGAACAAGGTTAATCTAACTTTCTCCTTTCCAATTAGATTGCCCCTGTTTTTCCTTGTCTAATCACTCAGGCCAGAACCTCCAGTATTATATTGCAAAAAATGGTGAAAGTGGGTGACATTCTTGTCTTGTTCCAGATCTTAGAGGAAAGGCTTTCAAATTTTCCCCTTTCAATACAATGTTAGGTGTGGGATTTTCATATATAGCCTTTATTATTTTGAAGTAACTTCCTCCTATACCCAATTTGTTGAAGGTGTTTATCAAAAAGAGGTGTTTAATTTTTTAGAATGCATTTTCAGCATCTATTGAAGTAATCATATAGTTTTTGCTCTTGGTTCTGTTAGTGTAATATATTACATTTTTTTTTATTGAGTGCATGATTGCTAAGTGTAATTTAACTGTTATCCCCAATTCTGCCTTGTAAAAATAACAAAAACGTTCCTATCAAAATTACATTGTGATATGAGTATAATTTTTTATGGTTATTTGTTCTGAAACACCTCTAGAAAAATTGTTAGCACCAAACGCACTTAAGAGTTTTGAGGCTTAATCAAAATACACAGACTAGTAATTTCTCAGTGCAGCTTAGAGGTAAGCAAAAGAAACTAAGTTTTTAATTTTCCAAATACAGGCAGTCCCCAATCTATAGTATACCTTCCAAAGGGAAATAACAGCCACACACTGATGCTCATGTTTGTAGTAACTTCTCTTCTTCTCCGAGTGACCAGACTGCCCAGGACACAACTCAGGCCCATACCTTCACAGAGGAAAAGGTAAGGAAAACAGGAGAAGAGTAAGGTGAGACATTCTGTCACTGCTGCCTAGGCCTTCGGCTCTAGTTTATGGTTTCCTTACTCCCCCAAAACCTTCATTCCCATCTTTGGCTTCTTCCACGTCTATCCCAAAATACCTAAAACTAAAGAGCTTTCCCTCTCATTTGGCTGTGTGATGTATCACATTTATTGATTTGTGTATGATGTATCATTCTTGTATTTCACTTGATCATGGGATTCATCTTTTTTTAGTGTGTTGTCAAATTTTGCTTTCAGTATTTTGTTGAGACTTTTTGCATCTGTTTCATCAGTGATACTGGCCTATACTTTTCTTTTTGGTTGTGCCCTTGTCTTGTTTTGGTGTCAGGGCAATGCTGACCTCATAGAACAAATTTGCAAGTATTCCTTTATCTCCCTTTCTTTTTATTTTTTTTTTAAGAGTTTGAGTAAAAGTGGTTTTCGTTATTCTTTAAATGCTTGGTAGAATTCCGCAGTGAAACCATCAGATCCCAGGCTTGAATTGATGAGAAACTTTTTTATGGCTTTGATCACATCTCTCTTTATTGGTTTGTTGAGGCTCTCCTATTTCTTCATGGTTCAATCTTGGTAGGATTGTATGTGTCCAGAAATTTATCTACTTCTTCTAGGTTTTCTTATTTGTTGATATACTCAGGAAAGAAATATTCATGACCCTGACAAAAGTACAGTCATTTTGGAAGACAGCTGGCGGGAAGGAGCAGGCCAGAAACCAAACTGCATGACCACAGAAAACCCCCTCCCTACCCCCTGGAATACTTCAAGATCAGTGTTCCTGGGAAACAACAGAAGAGTAACTTTTACTCTGTCCCTGGCTGACAGCCAGTTAAGGGTGTAACTCCTAGATTTTCCCTGAGTGCAAAAATTAGTCCTTCTGCAAAAGGGATGACTCCCTCTGGGAACCCTCCTCCTACATTCAACCCTACTGATAAGGGTTCTCTTGAAACTGTGTGAAAGTGAGTTGACTCCTGGTCAGACTGCATTCTGTTATTTTTCTCTCCTTTCTCTGATAATAAAGCCCTACCAATCCCTGGACTGACCTCTCCTTTTTATGGACACTTCCCCCTGACCCTACCCCTGATTCTTCAATATAGTTGCTCATCATAGTTACTAATGATTCTTTGTATTTCTGTGGTTTCAGTTGTTAACCTCCCTTTTCCAATTCTAATTTTATTTGTTTGGGTTTTTTCTCCTTTTTCCTTAGTCTAGCTAAAGATTTGTCAATTTTGTTTATCTTTTTGAAAAACCATCTTTTCAGTTCATTGATCTGTATTTTTTTAGTCTCAATTTCATGTCTTTCTGCTCTGATCTTTACTTCTCTCCTTCTTCTAGTTTTGGGTTTTATTTGTTCTTGCTTTTCTAGTTCCTTGAAGTGTACCACTGGGGTTTATTTGAAGTCTTTAACTTTGTTGATATGGGTTTTTTTGTTATATTATGATAGTACTTCCTTTCAAATTTTATAATTATTATATCCTCTTGCTATCTGGATTCTTTTATCATTATATTGTGACCCTTTGTGCTTCTTTTTATGGTCATTGATTTGTAGACTATTTTATCTGATGTAAGTGCTCTTTCTTGATTTGCAGTTGCATGAAATATATCTTTTTCCACTCCTTCACTTTGAGTCTATGTGTGCCTTTATACGTGAAGTAGGTTTCTTGTAAACAGTTTATAGCTAAGTCTTGTTTTTCCATTTAGTGACTCTATGCCTTTTAATTGGAAAATCAAGTCCACTTACTTTAAATATTTTTATTGCTAAGTAACGACTTACTATTGCCATTTTATTACTTGTTTTCTGGTTGTTTTGTAACTCTTCTCTTCTTTTCTTCCTTTATTACCATCTCCCTTTGTGTAACGTGATTTTCTCTGGTAGTATGTTTTAGTTTTTTGGTTTTAATTTTTAGGAATTCTAATGTAAGTTTTTGCACTGTGGTTACCATAAGGTTTACAAATCTGTTTACTTGAGTATTGCCTGTACATGAAAACATTCTCCCACACATAAATGATAAAAGCATCAAAACCCCATTTATCAGTTGTCTCAATAACGTCCTTTAAAGCAAAAGAAGCCAGTCTAGAATCATGTGATACATCTAGTTATCATGCTTTTTCAGTCTCCTCCAAATGGGAACAGTTTTTCAGTCTTTTATGGCTTGTTTTGACCTTGATACATTATAGGCCTGTTATGTTCTAGAATGTCCTTTGATTTGTATTTGTTATATGATTCTTCATGGATCAGTTCAGAGAGGACACAATAAATAAGGGAAGATTCTAAAGCTAATGGTGTAAAATGAACTCAAGAACTTGGGAGGAGAGGCAAACCTCAGTCCCAAAGAATAGTTTTCCTTAGAAATGAAAGCTATAAATGGGAAAGTTAAAAAAAAAAATGTTGAGGCTGAGTACGGGAAGTTGAAGGAATTAATGAGCTCGTGTCCTGTGGCCTCACCCTTCATGATCACACTTCTTGAAAGATAATTCTGCCTCCACTTCCTCCTCACCCACTCACTTCTGCTCCCACCACTTTAAAGAAGAAACTCCCTTTTTAAAGGTCACCAAGAAACTTTTAATCATGAAATTCTATAGCCTTTTCTCAGTATTCAAGCTTTTTAACCTTCCTGTAATAACTACTTCACTTTCTTTTCTTATTTAAGAAAACAAGCTATCTTGAGATAAAATTCACATATCACACAATTTATCAGGTATACAGTTCATTGCCTTTTAGTATTTTCATGGATTTGAATTAATTCATCACCACAACTAATTTGAGAACACTTCCATTACTCCCAAAAGAAACCCTGCTCTCCTTTGCTGTCATCTCCCAATTCCCTCACTCACCTTACTAGCCAACCAGTAATCCACTTTCTGTCTCTATGAATTTATCTACTTGGGACATTTTATATAAATGAAATTATAGAATTTGTGGTCTCTCATAACTGGTTTCTTTCACTTTGTTTGTTTTCAAGGTTTATTCATGTTTCAGCATGTATCACTCATTGTTTTCATGGCTGAGTAATATTCCATTGTATGGATATACAAAAGGTGTTTATCCACTCATTAGTAAATGGGCATTTGAGTTGTTTCCACTTTTTGGTTATTGTGGATCATGTTGTTTCCCTTCATCTTAAAGTTATTCCTTTTTTTTAGATTTGACACCATGTATATCATCTTACTTTAATACTTTTTCTGTTACCTTCTGAGGAAAGAAAAAGAGAAAGAATCCTGACATTCAGTAATCTCCATGATATTGATTCATTTCTCTCTTACATTCTCCCTTAACTAGAGGTAAACCATATCCAGAGGCAAACCAAATCCAGCCTCTGGATTTTCAGATGCTTTTTACATCATTTATTTTTCCAAAGACACCCTTCCCACCATTCATTGACCAGAATATCCTACTAAATCTTCAAAGCTTATCTCAAATGCTACCAATAACTTTTCCATAATTCCTATAAACATTTACTGAACTGTTATGTTCTTCATTTTTGCCACTTTTATGTCATATACTTCAATGTCTTCCCTAGCAAACTGCTAGTCCTTGAGGACATGGACTATGCCTTTCTGTTGTATTCTGTAGTACAGACACTGGAATTTTGTCTTCAGTAGGTACTTGGTCTCAGTGATTCAAAGAATGATTCCACGGAACACAGATTAGTCATAAGACAGGGTTTATTTTACAGAAAAGAATACAAAAACACCAAAGCTCCTGACAGACAGAAACAACCCAAGTGCGGGGTGGGGGAGTAGGAGGGGATTCTAGTGCACTCTCTCTTTTTGTCTGGGTTCTTTGCCTCTAGAGGTATATATAGTCGCATGGGTCCTTCGTAGTTATATTAAGCCAGGCCTTCATAACAAATGAATAGATACAGTCCTTTCCGCTGAGGCAAGGTGAATGAATGCATTAAAGAACTGATACAGTCCCTTTCATTACCAGGCCTAAGAAACTTAAGTGAAATTGACTTAGGAGTAGGAAATGGGGGTTTCCCTGATCAGTCTTAAATGCACAGGAAAGGAGACACTCAGGCGCTGGCATTTTCCCAGAAATTGTGTGGTCCCTCCGACTACTGGAGCCTCTGGCAACACCACCCTACCCCGCCACCCTTCAACCCGCTGGTTCCTTTGCCCGCTGCTGCTGCAACAACATCGCCAGGGCAGAGCCGGCAGGTCTGCCCCTCAGCTCCACTGAGCTGGCTGGGTTATCAGCACCTTGCTAATGTATTCAAAATAAGGCCTTATAAATATTTATTTATGAAAGTATCTTTATTTCATAATAAATAAAAATATTTATTATGAAAGCGCTGGGGGGGGGGGAATCATACAAACAGGATCAGTATTTCAAAAGATTATCTAAATAATTTAGGGAAAACTATTTGGATTCTAACTTATCCAGAATCCAAAACTTAAGTATTTTTTTACTTAAGGCATGACCACAGAGAAGATGATTATTGTCTTCTGAATAATTCCTATTATATTCCATTTGGGGGTAATGACTCTTTGTTTTAAATGTACTGTGACTCAACACTAATTTTAAGTCAGTATCTATGTATGTTAAACAAATGATCAGTGACTTAAAAAATAGTGGATTCATGAGACTTAAAGGCACATGATTTCTAAAACTATAACTTTATTAAGAACAAAAAAATGAAACAACAAGCCAATGTAGCCATATACAATGGGCAAGTTAAACTGAAGGAGTTGTGTAGTCAAATGAATGGAACTATCACCAAGATCATGATATACCTGAATTTGTGGCAGAGAAAGATTTCTAAGACTGATTTTGAAATAAACATACATCATTACTTATCTTCAAAATATCGCTAACTTTAGCACCACTTATCAAAGACTTTTGCCTGTGAAATTTGAGCATGAATCAAATCAAACCTCTAACTTGAACCACTCATTTACAGAAAATGCAGAAGATAAAAGAACAATTTAAATGAAACCATGAGTAAGTAATGAGTTTGTATGTAAATCATTCTAGAATCCCATTCTTAACCACTCCTTCCAATCTTCCTCCTTTTCTTTCTATTCGGATCTTCTAATGACTGCCTTGAAAAAGCCAACTTATAGCTATTTTCAAGTGGCTTTACTTCAAAATTGTAATGTTCAATGTATACCAGTAACATTTGTTATGTATATTATGTTTTATGTCTTGCAATTGCAGAAATCAAATGTGACTTGGCTATTAAGATTTTAATACAGGTTGTTCCTTTCCTAAAATGGGTATACATTTGGATGCTAACATATTTTAAGAGATCTTATTGAAAGTAAAATTGATCATTCCCCAAAAGCATATGAACTAGAGATAAAATGGACATGCATAGCACATCTAAGTACCCTTGACCAAAAACAGAACCTTCAAGTCAACTTATAAAGTAATACACAGATAACTTCTTTTAAAATGTGTATACATTTGTTGACACCCTCTATGTCGGTGTGTATCTGTGGAGATATATATATGTCCACCAATACATACAACACATGTATGGTATTAAATTGCATATTGATGCCAAAATTATAATTTACACCTTTAGGTCCCTGGATTTGTGGTAATAAAAATAACAACAACAATAACGTCTTATGCTTACATAGCATTTACTATATTCCAGATAATGTTCTAAGTTATTTATCCACACTAACTCAATTTAATTAAAAAAAAAAAAAAAAAAAAAACCTCCCACAAGACAGGCACTATCATATAGTATTACCATTTTTAAAAGGTGTCTGAACCTTTTAGTAGAGAGGTTGAATAACTGCTCAAGGTAACAAAACTAACAAGTGGCATATTAGGATCTGAGCCCAAATACTTGTTTGCATTATCTTGGTTGTTAAGCACCGGGCCAGCCTGCCAAGTTCTCACAACCTAATAGAGACTGATGGAGACGCTGGGGCACATGCTTGCATAGGACTAGTGAAAGCCTCCACATAGTAAAAGGCTTAGCAGCCAAGATCTGAACATCCACCCAACCATTTGTATATTACCTGTCAGTTCGTAACTGTGTGGATAAAAACAAATTAAGTGATTATAATTGTATAATATGCTTTCCATTACCACCACTGTAAAGATACAGCCTAAGTCCACCATACATTCTGGCATATGGTGAAAATAGTTTTGAATTTGAAAGTCAAAATACCTAGACTCAAGGCTCTGCTTTATTATCATGAGCCATTTAACCTTGAACATGTCACTTAACTTAGATCAGAAAGCTCTTCTTCACTACTGAAGATTAAATGAAGATTAAAAAAACACTACTTTGTCAACTTAATGTGAAGATTGAGTAAGATAATAAATTAAGAAAGATCCTGCTAGAGAGAGCTTGCTCAATAAATTCTGAAATAGTTGAATCAGAAATCCTATTAGGAGGTAGTCAGCTTCAAAGTCAGGAGGAGGAAAAACAAAAGTAGGGAGTTACCTCCTTGTCTGGCAGGGCAGAACGATGACTATGGAAAGCTGGCTCCCCAACTACAACTAGTTACTCCTAATCTATAGTTATTTTAGAAAAAAAAGAAGCCCCGTGTGTCTTTAAAAAGAAGTTAAATAATAAATTTCAACTTTTTCTGTAGCTTTCCCCCTACCAAATCATCCATCCTAAGTGTTTCCATTATAAATCCTGGCACATCCTATAAAGAGTCCAATTTGTCCATTGGCATCTCTGTTGGAGCTTTAAGTATGGTTAGAAAAACAGAAAAGTTTAAAGCATTTGGAAAAGCAGCAAATTGCCTAAGGATGCCAGTCAAGATTTTTTTGTTGAAAAATTCTACTTCCTAAAAGTCAACAGGTCAAAATTACTCACAGCTGGGGGTAAGGGTCTTCAGAAAATGAAAGGATGCTTTTGCTTCCTCCATCAGCAGATGTAGCTTTCGATGGTCAAACAATTAATGGCTTCCTTGACAGCTTTAATGCTCAGGCCGCTGCGCTGACTCTGGAGCTTGCAGATGCTTTTCCCTTGCTGTCTTCCGGATGAAGTTGAAGCGACGTTCTTTGTTTTCCCGGGCGTCATCCACACTTTCCCCAGTGGTATTTTGAAGGGCTTTCCCCAGAATCATGTGTGCATCAACGGTGTCTAGAATGTTCATAGTTATTGCGTTCATATTCTGCACAACACGGATCATTAATATCTCGAGACTCCTTGCCTCCACGGAACCTTGAAGGACACCATACACTTTAGCATATACTCCGATGGGCAGTGGAGTCATCTGCTCGGCTTTATCTCTGCCAAGCCGAAGCCGGGCCTCGATTGGCTTCGAGGTCATATCATCAATTTTGTAAAGACTGCAATTTCCAGCCTTCTCTGCCTGTCTGATTATTCCCACAATGACGACCTGGGAAACGACACTTCCTCTAATCTTGAACACATTATCAACCAGCGTGGCGGTGAGCAGCTGGTTTACACAACAAGGCATAACTTTCTTCATTTTGAGGTCGGGTCTGCGGGTCTCCCTGACAGGAGCTGCGCTTCCCTCAGATGGTTGGTCACTGCCGCTACTATCCCCACCCTCAGCAGAGATGCTCCCACAGGTTCCAAACCCACTTTTACTCATCTTAAGGATAGGTGAGGAAATGAAGATGGCGTCTGGTCTGGTCTGGTCAGGAAGCTGCACCAACTGGCCCAGAGCTCTACCAAGGGCTACTACCGTATGCTAGGGGCTTGATGACGCAAGCAGCTCCCGCCACCCGTGTAGCCAATCACCTACCAGACTGCAACTGCCTCCACCCAATTGGGGTCTGGCAGGTTCTCACATGATCCCATAACTCTTTGGGGCATGCTAGTGGTCTTGGCACCTTAGAAGTTCTACTTGTATGGTAAGGGCTGGCAGGTTGGAACCTGGCCTGGGCCTGCTAAACAACAATGACAACTGCATCAAAAAAATATCTGGGCGTTGTGGCGGGTGCCTGTAGTCCCAGCTACTGGGGAGGTGGAGGCAAGAGAATCGCTTAAGCCCAAGAGTTTGAGGTTGCCGTGAGCTGCGACGTCCTGAGACATAGTGAAACTCTGTCTCAGGAAAAAAAAAAAAAAGAAAGAAAGAAAAGAAACAAGTCCCATTTTTAATTTCAAGCCTTTCTTGCCATGTTCATAAGAATGCATTTTTTACTAGTCCCATTTTATTTATTTCTGAATGCTGCAACTTCTTATGTTTGAAAGGAATAAAATCACAAAGCCCCCCCCCCCCAGAAAAAAGAAAGAAAAAAAAAAAAAAAATAAAACCTATTAAGATGAATGAGAATGCACAACAAATGCCTGCAAGATCTTATTGCCAATTATTCTTAGATAAATGTAGAGATGAGTCTGATACTTGGCAAAAAGAATGAAGTATCAATGAGGTAGAGGAAAATTTTAAACTCGTTTACTTTTTGGCCTGCATCACCTTCTTAAATATTTCTTAGACTTTTGCATTCTACCATATATACCAAAAAATGTATAGCAATTAAAATGTCTTGCTCTGTGGTGGTGCCTGTGGCTCCGTGAATAGAACGCCAGCCCCATATACCAAGGGTGGCGGGTTCAAACAAGGCCCTGGCCAAACTACAACAACAACAAAAATTTTTTTTAAAAAGTCTTGCTCTATTATAAGGCTATTACACAATTAACACTACCTTATACATAACCAAATCAAAAATCACTTGTACAATCATCATTGGTGTCAAAATAATTATAGTATGAATCATGTAAGTCACGTGGTCATTGTTATTACATTTATCTATATTGAAAAGTTCAGATCTATCTTCCCAATAGTTCAGATCCTCTTTACTCAAGTATGTCTTCCCCATACCCTACAAAACTGCAGGACCAAAGTTCTCTGCAAACCCAGATGCCAATGAACTAGAGGTACGAGGAGGCCTAGATTTTGAGATAGTGATGCCATGACCTTCATTTGTGGAGAGATGAGAGGGAGAAAGACACCAATTAGGAGGAGTGGGTTCTTAGCCTCTAGGTATCATTAGGGAGGAATGAAGGCATCATGAAAATCAACTCTGAAAATCTAGGATCTGTATATAAGGGAGTAAAGTTTAGGATAGGGAGTGGGACAGAGTCTGCTCAATCATTTTGTTGCCCTCTCTGACTCTCATCTTTTGAGTACATCAAAGTAAGAGTTCCTACACAAAACCAAAATTAAGAAAGTTTTCCTAACAAATCAAAGACGTTTTCCTGCCCTATCAATCCTATTGGATGGGCTGAATAACACTAAGAGCCTCCTAAATGTTTTCCCAGCCTCTAAGCCACCCCTTCCCCCACCATCTATTTCCATTTTGCCACCAGGCCCATCTTTCTAATTTGCAATTCTCCTGCCACTTCCCTGATGAAAACACCTTCCCTGGTTCCCCAGGATTTGTTTATTTGTCTTAATTTATGAAGAAAAGAAATTTATTTCTTACAGCAACTCCTTGGCATCTTCTGTTATCTTTCTGCTGTATAAAAATTATCTCCAAATGTAGTAGCTTTAAACAATGATCACTTACTATCTCTCACCGTTACTGCAGGTAGACACTCCAGCAGAATACAGCAGGGATGCTTTGCTATCACTCTGCAATGTCTGCAATCCTGTACAGAGACCTCACATCAAGACAGAGGAATGTAACCTATCTGCTATGGGGTGGGCTGTATAGTCTGCCACACACTTACCTGACCTTGCCTTCAATCTACTTTTTTTTTTTAGAGACAGAGTTTCACTTTATCACCCACGGTAGAGTTCCGTAGCGTCACAGCTCACAGCAACCTTCAGCTCTTGGGCTTAGGTGATTCTCTTACCTCAGCCTCCCGAGTAGCTGGGACTACAGGCACCTGCTACAACGCCCAGCTATTTTTTTGGTTGCAATTTGGCTGGGGCCGGGTTTGAACCTGCCACCCTCAGTATATGGGGCTGGTGCCAAACTCACTGAGCCATAGGAACTGCTCCCTTCAATCTACTTTTTTTTTTTTTTTTTTTTTTTTTTCAGAGATAGAGTTTTACTTTATCGCCCACAGTAGAGTGCCCTGGTGCCACACAGCTCACAGCAACCTCCATCTCCTGGGCTTAGGCGATTCCCTTGCCTCAGCCTCCCAAGTAGCTGGGACTACAGGTGCCCACCACAACGCCCAGCTATTTTTTTGTTGAAGTTTGGTCAGGGCCGGGTTTGAACCTGCCACCCTCAGTATATGGGGCCGGCGCCCTGCCCATCGAGCCACTATTCCTTACCACTTTCTATACTCTTACCACTCAATTCTATACTCTTTCCATACCGATCTTCTGTTTTCCTTCATTTTTTTTTTCTTTGAACATGGAAAACTCTTCCACACCTGAGTTTCCTTGTAGATGTGGCTCAGTATGTTTAAAATGTTCTTCTTTCTCCTTGTTAACAGCCTGGTGAAAACATTCTCATGTTTCAAGTCCTAATTCAATTGTAGCATCTCTGTAAAGCCTTGTTCTGGCCCAAAGAAGTCAACTATTCCTTTCCTTAGACCCCATATGACATGTATATACTTCTTGTACAGTAATGCTCCTTTAATTTTCTTTCTTTTATTTATTTTATTTTTTATTTTGCAGTTTTGGCCGGGGCCAGGCTTGAACCCACCAGCCCCAGTATATGGGGCAGATGTCCTACTCCTTGAGCCACAGGAGTCACCCATACTCTTCCAATTTATATCCTCACCAGACTGTGAGCACCTCAAAAGGAAGAACCAAGCCTTGTTCACTTTTTAAAAATGCATATTCTTTATTCTCTCCTGAATGCCAATATTTAACATAATGCTTCACATAGGTCACACTCATTAACTGTGTGTTGAATAGCTGAACAAAACTTTGAAATAATCTTTGGGGAATTATAATTTCAAGGGCAAGATAGCCCTGGGTCTCCTATTATTAATATTTGTTCCAGTGCTACTATTACCTGAAACACTTTACTCTTTTAAGCCTTATACTTATACTTAAGATGGGATAGGGGTTTGGGAAGAGGCTGAATAGGACAACTATCCTGCCAAGGCAAGAATTCGTTTTCAGTTAAAGTGTGGATGATGACAACAGAGCTGTTTCTATGGATCAAAGAAAGAAAGGGCTAAGCGTAAGAACACACTGGGAGAAAAAAGGGTGGGGACGTCAACAAGGGGGGAAATAGAGAAAAAAGGTAAGGCTGGAAACATCAGGGACAAATATTGCTGGGCTCATAATTTTACCCCAAGCAGATCTTGTTTCTCTTCAGCTGCCTCTGGACAAATAGAAGTTTTGGTTGAAAGTACCCATGTTCTGGCTCGGTGCCCATATCTAAGTGAGGAGGGCACTGGCCACATACACGGAGGCTGGTGGGTTCGAGCCTGGCCTGGGCCTGCTAAACAACAATGACAACTGCAACAACAACAACAACAACAACAACAAAAATAGCCAGCATTGTGGCACACACCTGTGGGCCTAGTTACTCAGGAGGCTGAGGCAAGAGAATCACTTAAGCCCAAGAGTTGGAGGTTGCTGTGAGCTGTGACACCACAGCACTCTACCCAGGGTGACATAATGAGACTCTGTCTCAAAAAAAAACAAAAAGTACCCATGTCTGTCCAGTCCTGTTCTTCAGTGGCAGGAACCCAGGACTGTCCTCCCCTCTCCCTCCTTTCTTCCTTCCCACTGCCCAAGAATTGCTACTGTTTTGGCACTGCAGGAGTGAAGGGAGTGGAGAGAGGCCAGCCACTGTCAAACTCCTGTGCTTCCAAGATCCCCCAGGTGGTGCTCCGGCATGGAGGCTGGAGAGCTGTTTATGAGGTCTGCAGTCTCATGTACCCTAGTTCTCCGTTCTGTCTCTCCATTCTGGTCCTGGCCTTCATATCTTCAGGACCCAAGTTTCCTCATTTGTGGCAAAAAGCTTTATCAGTGTTTCCCAAAACCTTCTGAGTGTAAGAATCTCCTTGGGAACTCAGGTTGTTAAACACCTGTGGGCCCTTCTTTGGGCACCTGAGCCAACAGACTCAAGAGAAAGCTAGGGATCTGTTTCATTTCAAAAGTTTAGGGAAGCCTGACAAGATGACCTCTAAGTCATTGTTGGACTTAATTGAATACTCTGCTTCAAAATTTTCTCTTCTTTCCCACACAGTTACACAGGTAGTCTTCCAAAGTCAAAACCACTTTATTAGCAGCATAAAGGTGAACTAGAGTGGGTCAAGAATAGAAGTGGTAAGGACAACATTCTTCCGTGCACAGACCTTTTGGACTCTTTTCCCCATCAGCAGCTTAAGAGGATTCCTGCTTTCCACAGTCCATGGGAACTGATCTGGCATCATCTACCTTTAACTGAAATTCATTGTCACCAATGTATAACTTTGCATATGTAGATATGCTATCTGAGAGATACAGAGGACCAGGGCCAAAGCAGTAGCTTAGAGGTGAGAAAAGAGCCTGGAAGGGGGAAGGACAATGAGAGAGAGACACAGAGCCGGGTGAGGAAAGTGTTAACACAGAGCCCACTTTGTACTTTGCAGGGTGTGTAGCCAGTGGAGTGTGAGTAGGCACCTCCAGGCATCTCCCAACACTTTCTTTTTTATCACTTTGCTTCCTCCTCCTCCTCTGGCCCTAGGAATTTCTCCCAGGGCTAACGATCCTTTGATTCCACGCACAGACCTTTTGGATCCTTTTCTGCTCTTGTCGGTGTGTTTGTGATGTTGAATGGCAATGACTTACACATCACACTTCTGTAGGACTTGCTACCTTTTCACACATGTAATTCTTACAGTGCAAAAAAGCAGACAGATGGAGAGGGAGAGAGGGACGAGAGAGAAGAGATAAGATGAGCGCAGAGAGAAGAGAGAACGTGAGCGAGAGAAGATGGGAGAAAACTGAGATGATTCGCTCTTGCTCCCGCTTTTGCTAAACCTATTTCTTATCTTGTCATCCAGGCTGGCGTATGTCCCAGGCTTTCCCCCACAGGTGTGTTACATTGTAGCCAAAGTTTTCCTTGTCCCAGTCTTTCTGCCACTCCATTAGTCTTGTCCACGTGCCCTCCTCACTACCATGTAGGTCCAGCTCAAATGTCATCCTTCTGATCTCCATTGGGGACATACCCATTTTCTCTTTCAGTTGCCCTTAGTGCTGCATACCTATCAGGGTACAATGCCATCACTGTGCTCCCTGCCAGCCTGAACACAAAGCTCCTCCATGGGAAACAATGATTTACACATCTTTATATTTCCTGGTACCTAACAGTGCTACAGCTGTTTTTGCTGGATTATAAAGAGATCGTGTAATAATCATTTCTCACTTCAATTTGTTTAGCTCGACTGTGCCCTAATTTTTTTTGTTATTTTACAAGTTTGTGGATAGCTTTGCACCATAGATAAAGGGTTATTTATTTATTTATTTATTTTTTAGTTAAAAAATGCAGATCTTCTAATATAAGTTGTGGCATGCTCTGACAGTGATATCCTCACGTTAACACTGATGGACATTTTCCATTAGGGGAACAGGGGCATGTTTTCAGTGGCTCTACATATTGACTAAGGGAATGATCAGGAATAGAATTTAAATTTCCTGAATCCAGATTCAGTGTCCTTTCCCTTATTTAATAAGATAAACAAACACAAAATCATTCAGAGATTGCGGAAACTCCAACAATATTGACACAACATGGTAACAATACATGAAAACCACTTACAAATGACCAGCCAATGAATGTATTGAGCTCAAATTCAAATTCTGGAACTATTTCACATACTTTTTAAGAAAGAACATCAAAAATAAAGTTGGCCCTCCCTATCCACGGGTTTGGTATTGGTGAAATCAACCAACCACATGTGGAAAATGTGCCAAAAAAGAAAATGGATGGTTGCATCTATACTGAGCATCTACAGACTTTCCCCCTCATCAGTATTCTCTAAACAACACAATATAACAACTATGTACTTAGCATTTACATTGTATTGGTACTGCAAGTAATCTACAGATGGTTTATGCAGGAGGTTGTGCATAGGTTATCTGAAAATTCTATGCCACATTAGAACAGAGACTTTAGCATCCATGAATTTTGGTATCTTTGGGGGTCCTGGAACTAATCCCCCAGGGATACAGGGGGACGACTGTACCCATGTAGGAGGTTTACTAGGACAATGGACAGAAGAGAGCAGTGCAAACTGATGGAGTATCTCTCAGAAGTTACACAGAATCAAGACACAGAGAAACATTAATCTCTTGAGAACCACAGAGAAAAGCAAGTCCTTATGCCTGGGTCTACCCCTAACCTTAACCTTTGTGTGACCTAGAGGTTGAAAACAAATGGAGACCCTAGCACCATACAATATTTTACAATTTTAAACTAAACTTATAAACTGTTAAATATAATGTTTTATTTTGCTTTGGCTAATAGACCTTCATGATGGTAAAATCTTTAAATATGTAAAGCTTTATTTTTTATTTGACTGAAAGAAAAAAAATTACTAAATTTAATTATAATCATGTATGTCCACATGTCCTGTTGATGTGCCAGCAATGTCGGGGGAAGTAATAAAATTAAAATATACATGATTCATAAATTATATGTATTGATTCCATAAAATGGAGTTTTGCCTTTATTTCATCAAAATCACTATTGTTATAATCAAGAATTTTTATAACTTTGTGATATTGACAGAGATGATTTAAAGGTTCTTTAAAAAATGAATTATATTTGAAGCATACAAATTTGAATATATTTTCAATAGAGTATGAATTAATTAAAAACATTAATTTTTTTCTCATGTTTTCAAAAAGTTGTTTTTCTAATTTATAACTTTATTAAAATTAAAAGGCAAAATTAATGAATATTAAACTTTTAAATACAATTACTGATGGAAGCTATTTAGTTTCTAAAAAATGTAATCACTTCTTGTAAAATAATTTTATAAGAATAAAACTTTTTTTTTTTTTGGTTTTGTTTTTCATTTGGAGGATTTTTTTTTTTTTTTAGACAGAGTCTCAAGCCGTTGCCCTGGGTAGAGTGCTGTGGCATCATAGCTCACAGCAACCTCTAACTCTTGGGCTCAAGCAATCCTTTTGCCTCAGTTTCTCTATTTTAGTAGAGAAAGGGTCTTACTTTTGCACAGTCTGGTCTCAAACTCATGAGCTCAAGCTAGCCATCTGCCTTGGCCTCCCAGAGTGCTAGGATTATAGGCATAAGCCACTGCGCCTGGCAAGAATAAAATGATTAGCAATTCTAGAGTTTAATGTCTACCTAGTTGCCAATGTAAAGAATTAATATTACGTTTAATGTATATTATGTCCAGACCTACATACAGAATGTCACAAAAAATGTATACACATTTTAAGAAAGGAAGAAAACTGTATTAAAATTGTAATACTCAATATATACCAAGAATGTTTGTTATCATATATACTGTATATACTCGAGTATAAGCTGAGTTTTTTCGGCATAAAATTTGTGCCAAAAAACCTGAACTTGGCTTATACTCGGGTCATACCGGTTATTTGATTCCGTGCTTGCACACCTAATCAAATGCACATAGTCTCCAGTCGTCTTCTGCCCTCTGCTTGAGGGGGCGGTGCTTCAGCTCAGTCCACAAGTCACGACTGAGCTGAAGAGGCAGGCGGCTGAACTGAACTGTATTCCACTGAACTATTTAACCCACAACTATATAACCCACAGCTTGATTACCTGCTAAGCTACGGTTTTCTGCACTTTATTTAAAGTTTTAAAGCTGTTGCTTCTAGTTTACAGTTTTTCTTTAGCAATAAATATTGAAAAGCATTTAACCTACTGATTCCTCAATTATTATAAATGTTTTGGGTATATATTTTTATTTTTGAAATTTACCAGTGGCTGCTGCATTTTCCACCTCGGCTTATACTCGAGTCACTAAGTTTTCCCAGTTTTTAGGGTAAAATGAAGGGGGTCGGCTTATACTCAGGTCAGCTTATACTCGAGTATATGCGGTATTGTATTTTATGTCGGTTGGAAGTGCCAAAGTCAAATGTCACTTGAGTATTCTAATCCTGACACAGGTTTTTCCTTTCTTAAAATGTGTGCACATCTGTATATACAAATGTAAGACTATTATAGTGTTTAATGTTGCAAAATAT
>CAUYPK010067939.1:0-10980 GCA_963574355.1 Loris lydekkerianus | reverse complement strand
TATATTTTTATTTTTGAAATTTACCAGTGGCTGCTGCATTTTCCACCTCGGCTTATACTCGAGTCACTAAGTTTTCCCAGTTTTTAGGGTAAAATTAAGGGGGTCAGCTTATACTCGGGTAGGCTTATACTCGAGTATATATGGTATGTACAATTCAACCTGAGAGTGCAGGCTGCATTCCTTTCCCTTGGGCTTCTGGAAATAGTTCTCAGATGACTGTATAATGCCCAGAGTTATGAGTGTCCACCCAGCAGGCATCTGTTCACCAGCAGAGAACACTGGAGGCCCCTTCTGAGGTGCTGGGTTCTGTGGCTTTTGGAGAGGTGGGATCAATGTCTTCATCCACATCAGATCTGTCTGCTCCAATCTCAGCCCTTTCTTCCTGCCTGATCCAAAGGCTGTTTTCTAGCTGTTCTTCAGTAATTTCTAGCTCTTCCTCTGTTCATAAAACAGCCACAGTTTCCTGGGGCAAGTTTGAGGAATATAGCCGAAGTTTGGCTTTACAACCAAACATTGCCTCATACGGACTTTGCTGTAAAGAAACGTCAAAAGCCTGATTTCTCACCATCTGCATGAATCATAGGCCTTCAGCCCAGTTACATGAGTAGTTATTATGCATCCAGGCACTTGCCATGTTCTTCACATCGTGGCTTGCTCAATCCAGAGAGCCCTGGCCTTGAGCAGAGTGGTAGTAACTAGAGACAATTTTTAGGTCTTGTCATATCTCATTGAGCCCATTAACAACCTGGTTTGTGAACTCTATGCCACTGTCAGATTCTAACACATTGGGTGTACCAAGAATTGTGAAAATATCCAACAAGACACTGACCACATCATGGGTCTGTTTTTTTTGTTTGTTTGTTTGTTTTGTTTTGTTTTGTTTTCAGTTTTTTGCTGGGGCCGGGTTTGAATCCACCACCTCCAGTATGTGGGACCGGCGCCCTACTCCTTTGAGCCATAGGCACCACCCTGTTTGTTTGTTTTTTCCTGCAGTTTTTGGCCGGGGCTGGGTTTGAACCCACCACCTCCGGCATATGGGGCTAGCGCCCTACTCCTTTGAGCCACAGATGCTGCCCGTCTGTTTGGTTTTTAATGGCCACAAAATAATAAACTTGGTCAAATGGTCCTGGTAATATAAAATAATCTTAAACTTGCCATCAAGTTTGACTGCATGTCAAGTATTTCAATTTGGCATCTGGAGTCCATGTCCTTAAAAGTCATGGGGTTCGGTGCAAGGCTTCGCTTGGTACTGGATTTTTCTGGTGACACTGTTTACAAATAGTCAGATATAAGACAATGACTTCTTTGGTGACATTCCCATATTTTCCTTGCAGCTCCTTGAGCATGCATATCTACCCACCATGCCCAATACTTAGATGTGTATCACGAAGAATATCAAATAACTCTTCTTTATGTATATAATACCATATTCAATCTTGTTCTCTGTGAGTAGCCTCAATCAATTTCTCTGTGCCTTATACAGACATTACATCATATTTTGCAGCACGGCAATACTCGCGTGATGACTTCTTTCTCTTTTCTTTAGCTTCTTTGACTTCCTTTATTGTTTGAAAGTACTTTTCTTTGGAAAACACCTTGCTGTTGTAACTTTTGCTTTCTACTAACTTTGTTACACTTATAAGAAACTTTTCTCTCATGCTACTTATCTCCACTTCAATTTCACCTGGATTTGAAATACCAGGTGCACCATTTCCAGTTCTCTGAGGCATAGTGGAGAACTGTAAGAAGGATTCTAAGACAGGGAGAAAGAAAACAGAATAAAGTTAAATTTGCTGAAACTCCATCTGGAAGAGTTTCCCTCCAAAGTTCCTCATCAATTCTTTCATCTGATTTTTGAAGCCCATATATGGAAGAAAGGAACAGAATAATAGTATAAAGCAACTAGAAAGCCATTCAAAACCAGAGTATGTCAAAAGAATTTGAAATCAGTAAGATTACAAATATGTAGTAATTTTAGACTATAAGCAAACAGAATAAATAATAAAACCATTAGCTTATACCACGAAACCTAATTAACTGGTCTTTATCAATTGAATAGAAGAGAAGATAAATGGAAATCCCTAAGGCAATAGGCTAAAACCGTATCCTTAGTACTTTCTAAAAATAATATAAATGGGAGACAGTTGCTAGAATGTACACATAACAACAGCAAACTCTTAAGCTAAAGGTAGCATCAGGGAGTGCTAACTTGAACATAAACAATCTTCTTTCTATGTCCTCACTTTAGGAGTCTCAAGACAAAGTAGTGGGTTGGCTGGGCACAGTGGCTGAGCCCTGTAATCCTAGCACTCTGGGAGGCTGAGTCAGGTAGATTGCTTGAGCTTGAGCAAGAGCAAGACCACATCTCTACTCAAAATAGAAAAAAAAAAAAAAAATAGGTGCAGCGCTCGTAGTTCAGTGGGTAAGGCTCTGGCCACATATACCAAGGCTGGCAGGTTTGAACCCGGTCTGGGTCAGCTAAAAAAACAACACTGACAACTGCAACAACCAAAAAATGGCTGGGCGTTGTGGCAGGTGCCTGTGGTCCCAGCTACTTGCGAGGCTGAGGCAAGAGAATCGCTTAAGCCCAAGAGTTTGAGGTTGCTATGAGCCATGATGCCACAGCATTCTACCCAGGACGACAGCTTGAGACTGTTTTAAAAAAAAAATTAGCTGGGCATAATGGCTCAACACCTGTAGTCCCAGCTACATGGAAGGCTGAGGCAAGAGAATCACTTGAACCCCAGAGTTTGAGGTTGCTGTGAGCTATGACACCATGGCACTCTACCCAGGGTGACTGGACTCTGTCTCAAAAGATAAAATAAAATAAAGGATAAGAAGAAAGTGGTGGGAAATTGTGCACAGGATTAATAAATGAAGATTCTGAGTTCTTGCCCTGCGGAACCATGTTTTCATAACTGTCCAGCATTGTGTCCTTTCTGAGAGGCCTCCAAATACTTTCAATTTTTGGTCATATCTTCAAACGTTTTTCTGCCTCCTGAAACAGCACTGGCTGCTGCCGCAGTGACCATTCAGTCTTGGGGCCTGGGCTAAGGAGCAGTTTTTAGCAAGATTAGAGAAGACATAGCGGAGAGCACCAAGAATGAAGGCATGCCAGCCAGCATCAGCAACTCTGAACACAAATCATGCGAATATTATATTGAAGTAAGGAAAAAGGTCTCATATTCAATAAGATGAGTCAAGCTTTGTAGGTGAAGGAAAGGCGTTTACTTTCCTGGGAGGTCTGTAGGTCAGGCTTGCTTTGAGACTGCCAGAGCTGGAGTCTGTGTATTTCTAGAACAAAGCAGAGAATCCAAGTGAACTTGGGCACTCCAAGGCCAGGAGACACTTTCAGGTATAGGATTGATGGCTCCAAACAGAGTAACAGGGTCTGTTTCCAGAAATGGAAATATCTTGTCTATGTGCACAGAGATGTCAGGATATTATTATGCTGAAAAGACGTACCCTAAGTGGAAACCATAAGATTGGAAAATTCCTTAGGGAGAAAATTTGATACTCAGGTGCCTATACCAGGATGCTTTAGTTAGAATAATCTCAAGATATAGGATGGTGATAAACCCAGGAGAGGAATTCATGATGACTACAGGAATTCCATTAAGTGTAGGAAAACAAAATTCCTAAAATCTCAAAGATCAGATGAATAGCTGAGGGGGAAGGCAGAATCCTGAGAAGCAGAAAAAAAGGGAAACCTTTAAAAGCGTTGAGCTTTTAGTCTTAGGTTTTAGTCAAGCTGGACCTATTTCCAGGTCCTCAAAGTCCTCCACTAAAAGGGCTTCAAAATCCCTTCCTTAGAATCACTGTTTAATTGTGAATATTCCAGATTCTGAGACACCACAGATTGTAAAACCACTAACTTAATGACAACTTTCTTTTGAGAAGAAAAACAGAGAACTTACATTAAGTGAATGTATTGATAAGACACATCCAAATCCAAAAGCATGAAAAATATGCATTTTAGGATTAAAGAAATTAGCTAAGTGGTTAGAGCACTGGCCTTGCAAACTAAAATAAAAAAAATTGCATGTTTACAAAATGTTTTTTAAGTTTGGTTTCAAGATCCTTAAAGGCAGCCGGGTGTGGTGGCTCATGCCTGTAATCACAGCATTCTGGGAGGCTGAGGCGGGTGGATTGCCTGAGCTCAGGAGCTGGAGACTAGCAAGAGTGAGACCCCATCTCTAAAAAATAGGAGGGCACTGTGGTGGGTGCCTCTAGTTCCAGCCACTTGGAAGGCTGAGGAAAGAGGATCTCTTGAGCCCAAGAGTTCACCACAGCACTCTACAAAGGGCAACAAAGTGAGAATCTGTCTTAAAAAATAAAATAAAATAAAATAATAATAATCCTTAAAGGTGCGGAGAAGTCGCTGCATTAAAGAAACCAGTTTAAGTTAATTTCATCTACTAGTACTATTCAATCTTTGACATGGGACTTTGTTTCCCAAGGAGTATCTTGGGAAGATAAACATAAAGTAATCCTTGGTAATGCCTTACTTCCAATCTATGAAAGAACCAAGATGACAGGCTGGAAATAATTTAGTACCAAAAGACGTAAAATCTCAATTCACCAGCAGTTGGGCCAGGTGCCTGTAATTCTGGCTACATGGGAGACTGGGGTAGGAGGATTGCTTGAACCCAGGAGTTAAAGGTTGCTGTGAGCTAGGCTGACAAATGGCACTCTAGCCTGAGTAACAGGGTTAGACTCTGTCTCAAATAACAACAAAATATATATATATATAAGCTCTCAGTCATTAATAAGAAATAATGGTCTTTACTATACCATGAAATTCTAAAGCACAGCCCAATAGCCACATTTGTCTAATAGACCTATTTGGTTGATCTATCCAGTGATTTTTAAAAAAAATCTGAATCAGTTACTTATATTTACAGATCAGGAGATTTCACATAAAAACCTAGATTTGGGCATTCTTGAAAATGTGAAGATCTGGCCATACCGGGGGCATTGCTTCTTGGCAGCAACTCACTCTAGTGGAGAGGGCATCTGTCTTTTCTTTCTTTTTCTGAGACGAGGTCAAACTCCATAGCCCAGGCTAGAGTGCAGTGGAAAAATCACAGTTCACTACAGCCTGGAACTTCTGGGCTGGAGCAAAGCTGGGGCTATAGATGCCTACCACTGCCAAGCTTTTTTCTTTTCTTTTTTCGAGACTGAGTATTACTATGTTACCCTGAGGAGAGTGCTTGGCATCACAGCTCACAGCAATCTCAAACTCTTGGGCGTAAGCGATTCTCTTACCTCAGCCTCTCAAGAAGCTGGCACTACAGGTGCCTGCCACAATGCCCAGCTATTTTTTGGTTGTAGTTGTCATTGTTGTTTGACGGGCCCAGGCTGGGTTCGAACCTGCCAGCTCCGGTGTATGTGGCTGGCGCCCTATTCGCTGACCTATAGGGGCTGAGCCCACTGGCTGGCTTTTTATTTATTATTTTTTAGAGATGGGGGTTGAGAGCAGCCTGAACAACAGGCTGCTCTCAGCCTCTTGGCATTAAGAGACCCTTCCACCTCATCCTCCAGAGTCACTGGGATTACAGGCATACGTCACCATGCCCAGCAGCATTTTTCTTTAGATGGAGCCTGTACTCCCATTTCCCATACTTCCTAAGTGACTAACTTACTCATTTTACCTGGTGTAGATTTCTGAGCTGTCAGTATCTTTTCTAAAGCAACAAGAAAGAAAAATGTGGCTCTTAATCAGCTTCCTGGTGTGATGTTTTAATGGGATAACTGATAACTGAGTTCGATTAGAGTTCATGTTTACTCCCTTCCTCACCCACCTGTCTTTGCTTTGGCTGTTCCCGACCTGGAACGTCCTCCCATTGATCTTCCAAATCACAGCCAGCTCACATCAGCCACCTTCCAGATGTATTCAGCAACTCCAGCTGACTGCCCTCTCTCCCTCCTCTGAACAGCCTCTATTACTCACTGGAGCACTTTGCTTTGCATTTTGGTCGACTGGTTCAGGTGAATACGAACTAGAAGATGCGGGATGAGGCTTCTACCTGCCTACGTCCCTTCGGAGGGCAAGCAGATACAATGCTGAGCACAAAAGATGTTAGAAGGACATTTATCAAATACGTCGCTTAGAGGTATATGGTTAACAGCGAGGCAGTGCAGCGATATGGCTGAACCTAGCCTGGGGAATTCAGTTTCTGAGTGTTCCATTTATTGTGTGGCTAAGGCAAAGTCTCTGGCACTTCAGTTTCCTCACTATAATATGGGGAGAACACCAGTATCCATCAAATGCAATGCTTTGAACAAATAAAGATAAAAATAAAGATAATAAATAATGTATAAGTGCTTTATAGCATTAAAGAGGACTTTCAGTTATCCTGTCTCTCCAGTCCTAAAATTACCACAAAAGTTCTACCTATATGAGTTTGATTAACTTCATCTCTGGAATTTACTAACATATAGGTCTAGCTGAGTTTTTGTTTTTGTTTTTTTTTGCAGTTTTTGGCCAGGGCTGGGTTTGAACCCGCCACCTCTGGCATATGGGTTTGGCACCCTACTCTTTTGTGCCACAGGCGCCACCCTCTAGCTGAGTTTTCTTAGTCTAAAAGTTAGGTCCATCCTACCATTACAGATTTTAGTTCCACTTAAATATTATGAATTCGTTTAGGGTACTGAGTGTTATTTCTGGAGTAATCCTTCCTGAGTCACAGGAAGGGCCTTTTGGAGATTCTAATTTTGAAGCTTAATGTTAGGAATAAGTATTGTAAAAATATGATCACAGGTTTTAGTTAAACATTAACATTTGATGTTATTGAAACATTTAAGAAAATTTAACACATTAGAGTTCTGATATTAACTTGAAATTAATAACAAAATTTAATCAAGTTTGCAAAGGTTTTAAATATTTAATAACAGTTACTACATTTATAAGCTTTATTTATTTGATTTACAAGAAGTGTTTGAGTGCTTTAAAAGATTATTCTTACTAGATTTTTCAGTTTGCCCTGATAGGCACTTGGCATTCAAAAAAAAAAAAAATCAGATATATTAAATTTGTAATGTAGTTTATATTATGTAAAATAATTTAACTCAAGATTTTAATAGACCTAAATTTTAGGTAAATTAAATCTATTAAATTTGTGTGTCAATGGAACCTGAGTCTTAAAAATTAAGAAAAACTTGATTTTTATTTTTTTTTTTTTATTTTTTATTTTTTTTATTTACCCATCATTGGTGCTATGGAGGGCAGTGAAGAATAATAGTTAGATTCTTGGTTAATGGGCCGATGATATTGGACCTCAACCTGATTTAACTGCCTCTGACCTTGGCACTAAATGGGACCCCAAGCCTCATAGTTTTACATAATTCCTTTCTACATCTCTCCTACTTATAATCAGATATTATGAATTCAGTTCCATCACAGCTCTATACTTTGCTCCTCCTGGAATTCCCACTTGACTGCAACCAATGTATATCATGCTCTCATTGCTTCTGGTAATGACATCCTAACCAGCCTTATCAACAACACAACTTCATTCTCATCTTTCCACCTGCTCACTTTAATTAAGTTGGTTCTAACATAAAAATTTAGTCCAGGTATGCATTGACAGTTGAAGTTTATTATCAGGAAAGTAAAGATTAGACATATATATTTGGGGATCTGAAGGCTAGAGGTGACAATGAAAGGTATAATGTGTAGGAGATGCTTCAGAATACTCCAGATGTTTTACTTACTGTCATTGGCGATAAAATATATCTTATAATTCACCTCTAATTAGAATTTTGTTTCTTGTAGCTCTTCATTCTTATAGCCTTCCATTGCATCTTTTCATATAAGTGACACATCCAGCCAAAATTCTATTATTTAGCACAATAGATTTCATTTATTCAACTCAGAAAAAAAATTATTAAGGACCTGCCATTGAGCAAAAATTGACACTTTTTTCTTTAAATATGTTCAATACTTTTTACTTGCTTTGCTTCATTTAGCTATATTCTTCTTTTTCCTTTCTGCATCATACAAAATTGTATTCATTACTAGAACCAGAGTAAATGTGACTTCCTTATTAAAACCCTCAATGGCATATGAAGCTTTACAACTACAGACTCCTGGATTTCACTCCAGACTTGCTGAATCATAGCCTCGAGGTGTGAAGCTGAGGAATCTATACATTGAAACATAACTCCAGCTTATCCTGATACTCTGTAAGTTTGAGGAAGTAGTAGAATGTTACTCAAGAATTTTTAAGACCAGGCAAACAGTGTCAGAAAGGTCCACCAAAGAGTAGCAGGTTCTTCCCAGTGGGTGGGAAGCCTATCTTTGCAATGTGAAGTCTGAGAGTAGAAAATGTTTTGAATCTAAGCAGGTGGTCTGGTACCAGGTATTTAGAATGGTCTCCATTATTGGACAAGAGCTGAGTCTTAGAGAACTGGGAAATAAAATGCAGGACAGTAATTCTGAAGTAAATGAGAGAGGTTCAGGACTCAGTATTACCGAGTTCACCGGTACTCAATGTGATAGCTTAGTCACAATAATGAAGCAGGAATTTAATTAGTAGAACTGAGATACATAATGAAAGTGACAATGTGTACTTGTTATACAGATGCTTGAATTTAAGGTCTAGGTCTTTGTAATTGGGAGTTTGAACTGGATCTTCTTGGTATTAAAAGGCAAAATAGTTGAGGACTGAATGGATTCTAAATCAAAGAATGAGGCACTTACTGGACATGTTATACGATCTATTTCTTTACTTCTAAAGACCATTGCTTCTCAAGGTTCAGACTATGGGCTCTGCATCAGAATGTGCATCCCTGAGTCCCTACTCCAGACTTATAGAATCAGAATTTGGGAATTAGGACTCAGAGATATTTAGGTAAAACATTGCCGAATTTAGGAACCATTTAATTCTACTGTCAACTCTTTGCTTGTAGAAACTATGACATATTTGTGTTTGCTTTACTCACAGTTCCTAGTGAAAGCCCTGGGCATTACAGGCACTCAAAGGTTTTTAGAAGTAAGAAATGTATGGTTTTATTCTAAAATGCATTGTTTTTTCGTAGAGCTTTTTACTCCATTGCTATATATTATTTTCATATTATATTTCACATTTGCCAGGAGTATTTTCTCTTCGGCAAATCTAAAAATTCTTTCATTTAAGGAGAGTCACTCATATAAAACGTGAGTATTAATTCTGGCATAAATAACTTTTAAATAATTTTTTTGATCTTAAAATTTTGAGTCTAGTATGGAATTATATTTTTATTTAGGATGATGGCATTTTACAGGTAATTAGGTTTAATTTATCAGGATTCACATGAATTTGTCAATGAGAGGTTAGGGAGAGCTGGGAATTCATTGTTCAGAATGAAAACAGTTTTATACCTGTTTGCAAACTTTGAATTTATGGTTAACTAAGATTAGTCACAGTGGATAGTCAGCTCTGAGTCAGTGACTCTGTACTTAATTTTGACATAAAGTGAAACTAAATTTGGCTCACTCTCTCACTGCTGAGTATCTGACCTTAACATTCCTTTCAGGGATTATTTGGTTTTTGTTATTTTTTTTTTTCAATGTAAACTTGGTCATAACTGGACACATGTATCATAATGACTGAATTTATGAGGAGATTAGTGTTTGGTGTTTAACCTTTTTCCATTGTCCCAAACATGTTGGAATTGGGCAGTATAGATGAAGACCCTCAAGTACAAAAGGCCCTGTACTTTTAACAGGATTTTGTATCAAAATATACCAATAAAAATAATATGGCAAGTCCATGTGCATGCAGACTTAACTTTAGAAACTATAATTGGCTCAAAATGCGTGTGTGCATTTATTTCTTTTAATAGCAAAACTTGGTAAATGTCTTAATTGAATATTTAGTTTTAAAAACTTGGGGATTTTTTGTAGAAGATAATTTTTCAGTTTGCATTCATTCAAAGCTGTCCTAAATTCTGTAATTAGGAATTAAAAAGAGAAAAATAAGCTATTTCCCTCAAATGCTGAAAACTTAATGGACAGAAAAGTAAATTAAGAAGTTGTAGATTCTAGGAGTATTCTTTTCACTTCTTTATTAACTTTTTTGTCCAATAGGAGGTATCAGGCATGTGTAGGAACCCACTGGAAATCCATTGAGCTTGTAAATAGATCAGCTATAATTGTAAATATATACAGGACAATTGAATAGGAATGTGTTCAATTTACCTGTTCATTTTCCCACTCTTGTTTCTTTTAATATTCCTGTACTATTTACATAACATGTATATAAACTGTCAATCCTCTTCTGCAAAGCCTTGACCATCACTCCCTTAAAAACTATTTAAGAACTGTAGGTGCTATGAACTTTATTGGGATTATTATTTTGTGGCCTTCCGCAAGCAGTGCTGAGATTACTCAGTAAACTGATCTCTGCGTACCAGCTGAATTAAAAGTATATGTATTTATTTGAAACGATGTATACCATTCTTATGTACTACTTAGTAGACTGAATGTGGGCAGTAAAAGTGTTTCTCACTGTTGCAAATTAATGTACTAACTCAAAAGTTCATTTTTCTTTGTCCATTTGCATTGCTCCCCTCACCTGTCTCTTGAGTTGAAATGAGAAGTAAAACATACAGGAGAGTTGCAGGATTCCATTTGCTCTTAAACAAGTGAATTAACACATTCTACTTACTAGTGAGCAATTGCTTAAAGCACAAAAGACATTATAGTTGCTTGTCACAAGTCAGAGAGAAATAACTATTAGTACTGCTAATCCAATTGAAAGTCTGGTGTTTTATAAGATATCTTTCAAATTGACTTACTTATTAAATCTAACTCTTATTAAGAATGACAATCAGATGAAGAGTGTCTATTTATACTTCTTTTTTTTTTTTTTTTTTTTTAATTTATTTTTTTATTGTGGAGAAGGGGCAGGGAAAGAAGGCGGGGGAAGAGGTGAGTGACAGGGTCGGGCCAGTGGCATGGTACCACATTGGCTGTATCTAGGTAGAGGCAGTTTC
>CAUYPK010067936.1:0-23870 GCA_963574355.1 Loris lydekkerianus | reverse complement strand
CCCCCAGCAATTGAAGCAACACCAAAAATCTATGACTGGGATCTGATCAAACTAAAAAGCTTTTGCACAGCCAATAGCATGGTAAGTAAAGCAAACAGACAACCTTCAGAATGGGAAAATATTTTTGCAGGTTATGCTTCTGACAAAGGTCTGATAACTAGAAACTACAGAGAGCTCAAACTAATCAATAAGGAAAGAATAAATAACCCCATTTCTATGTGGACAAGAGACTTGAATGGAAACTTCTCTGATGAAGACAGGCGCATGGTCTACAAACATATGAAAAAATGCTCATCATCCTTAATCTTCAGAGAAATGCAAATCAAAACCACTTTGAGATATCATCTAATTCCAGTAAGATTAGTCCACATCACAAAATCCCAAAACTATAGATGTTGGTGTGAATGCAGAGAGAAGGGAACACTTCTACATTGCTGGTGGGAATGCAAGCTAATGTGACCTTTTTGGAAAGGATTTTGGAGAACACTCAACCTTCCATTGATCCTACCGTTCGATCCTACAATTCCTCTACTAGGTATATACCCAGATGATCAAAAATTATTTCACATCAAAGACATTTGCACCAGAATGTTTACTTCAGCCCAATTCATAATAGCCAAATGGAAACAGCCCAAGTGCCCATCAATCAATGAATGGATTAACAAATTGTGGTATATGTACACCATGGAATACTATGTAGACATAAAAAAAGATGGAGACTTCCCATCTTTTATGTTTCCCTGGATGGAGCTAGAACATATTCTTCTTAGTAAAGTATCTCAAGAATGGAAAAAAAGTATCCAATGTACTCAATACTACTATGAAATCAACATATCACCACCTACACATTCATACAAATGGCAAAACATAACTATAGTCCAGAAAGTAGAAGGGAAGAGGAGAGAGAGGGGAGGGAAGTGGGGACATGTGAGGAGGGAGGGTATTTGGGGGGACCTCACCTAATGTGCATGATGCAATGGTACATTTAAAAACTATTAAGAAATGAGTATACTTGTGATGGATGTGTTACTTAGTTCAATGTAAACATTTCACATTGTATGTTGAAGCAGTACCCTGAACCCCATAAATGCATCAATGTACAAAGTTATGATTTAATAAAAAATAATTAATTAAAAAAATAACCTTTCCTGAATGTTCTCAAAATGAGGAAGGATGTAGGGAGCAAAACTGTCCCACCTGATGAGAAAATCCACAGTGTGAAGCAGAGATTCCTGAGCTTAAAGCAGGGTCATCTGGTTAAGTGGTAGACACACAAAAATGAAATCACAGGATTTATTTTAAGCAATGGAGTTTTGGGTAATTTGCTACACAGCATTTTTGTGGCAATCGCTGGCTGACACAGCCATTAATTTTACAATTTATCCCATTGCTGCCCTCTGTTCAATCTCTGTGGTCTTTACCCATTTATCTTTGCCTTAAGTAAAAGTGAGGATATTTTTGTCTTGTTTTACTAAGTTATCAAAAAATAAATAATTATTTTACATTGTGGACATTCACAAATATCAATAATGAGATAATTAATGAACTAATGTAATTCCACACACCTGTCTCTGGTAGTTATAGGATAGCTATCTATCCCTCACCTTTCACAAAGACAATGAAACTTAGAAAGCAAATGTTTGTTGTTAGTTTGTTTTAGATGTTCCTAGTTAAATTAGGTAGTAGGAGAGGATGGTTCCTCTTAAAGAATCTTCAATGTTGTTTTTAATTTCAAATGACATTTTGTATATCGCCCTTAAGGACTAGTGAGTTAAAGTGTTAGGGCCTTCAACTTTGTGCAGAATGAATAGATACTGGCAAGTTGTCAAAGGCAGAGGACTAGAGTAAACAACATAACATTCTGAGATTAGAAACAGCCCCTGCAACCAGCAGCAAAGACGTTGGCATAATCTAAAAATTAACCTGAAATTCAATTACTTAAAACTTACTCTTTTACAGGCACAATGCCACACTCATTTCATTTCATGTAATATGGCATACTATGAAATAGGTTCAAAGGATGATATTCCCATTGTGTAGGTTAAAAAATTAAAATGAGGGGGTAGCGCCTGTGGCTCAAAGGAGTAAGTCACCAGCCCCATATACCGGAGGTAATGGGTTCAAACCCAGCCCTGGTCAAAAACTGCAAAATATAAATAAATAAATAAATAAATAAAAATAAATAAATAAATAAATAAGTAAAATAATTAATGCATTAAATGATATGGAAATAGTTTAAGCAAGAAAAAAGGAACTTTTTGAGTAGTGCATGGATAGGATTGAAGAAAACTTTCATTTCCAAAGCATCAACTAATCTTTGTAACGTTAATGCCAGATCCAAATAATAAGTCAAAGAAAATGTTAACGTGGCATAGGAAATACTATGTCAAAAAAGGGAGAGGATAATACTTTCAACTTAGAGGTACATTTAGCAGAAGAAAATAACTTATATATGATTTTGATTCTAATTCATCAGTTTAACCGTATTTTCTCCCTTTTCAGGCTTAAGTATGTTACACATCTTAAATGTACAGACTCTTGGTGTCACACTCCTTCTTGTTATGAGAACTGTGTAAAACTTAACGGGCTCTACTTACACTGAGTTGTTTTAACTGGGATGGACAATTAGAATAGACAGAAGAGTAGAGAAAATGAGGCTCCAGCCTGAGGGAGTGGAAACCCGGGAAGGAGAACTTTCCGCTTTGCACTCTAGGTGGAGACACCCGCATGCACAGAATGGAATTGCGAACAAGAACTTGCAGTGCTAAGCCATCTTTTAACGCTGCCATAGTTCATTGACACCTCCTCCACCCCCCAAAAAATGTTAGAACTGAAAAGAGCTGTATAAAACTTGTCTTATCTTTTCATTTTAGAGAGAAAACAATGCAGGCTCATACACTATAAGGGAATTACAAATTTTCTTCACCTGCCAGCCCTAATTACACAGGTTCTGAATGTATGGAGTATAACCTCACTTCTTTTCCTAGGGGAAGGTTATTCTCTGACATCAGTTAAGCTATTGTGAGGAATTAATTTATTCTCTATGAATTTCTCTATTATTAATATAGCATGTACACAAGTTGGAACACGTCCAAAAGGCATTAGTCACTATGAAACAAAGGCTTTCCTTTGGGACAAGTCTTTTTTTTTGTCTTTATTTACACAAGGACGTGATTTTGGCATGATCATATTTGTTGCTGCCTCCTGTTAAATGCAAATTGATAGCTCCTAGTATGGAGTCTGAGCTTAGTGTTTTGTTTTGCTGTGTAATACCATCACCTTTTTTCTGCATCCTCTCTGGCCCTGAGTCGGATGAACATGGTCAGAAGTCAGGGAACCATACTAAAATATTTGGTCACTTGTCTTATTTAAGTCCCATCTAAGGGAGCCATCTGCTTGTTACTGAGCTTCAGATGAGTTTTCTCTACATGAAGACATAACCACGGATGGAAAAAAATCTTCTAGTATTTTTAGGACTTTTCAGAAATTAATATATTTGTGAAAATTTTACCATATTTAAATTTTTTTTTTTATTTTGTTGCAGTTTGGCCAGGGCTGTGTTCAAACCTACCACCCTTGGGATATGGGGCCTGAGTCCTACTCACTGAGCCACAGGCAACACCTGAAAATTTTACAATCTTTGAATTCAAAGTTTAGTTGAAACATTTTTCACTATACTATGCAGAAAAATTGAAATGTGTATAAACTGAGTTCATTCAGCCTCAAGATTCACCATTTTACTCGCATCTTCTTTACTAGAACTGTCTACTTTAATGGATTTTAGATTTTAGTTCTCTGGGCCTCTCCCATCCTCCGTAAAATAACAATAATATTTGTTTTCTAAAAGATAGTAATGTGGGTTATATTTTTTCTCATGTGCCTATCACAAAATATGTAAAGTAGCAGGCACTCAATAAATGTTAGCTTCGACATTCCTCTTTCATTAATTAATTCCCCCTTTCTTTTATCTTCCTACTTTATGCTTACATACCTTAATCTGTTTAATCAGTCCAGTACTTGTTCACAAAAAATTAAACTGGATTCCCTCTCAGAGCTATTATGCTGAACCTTAACACTTAACTCTATTCCTTCTCTCCAAAGTTGAACATCCTTTTGTCTGTTTTCCAACATTGAGGTCTTTTAATTCTAGTCCAATATATAACATTTGTCCCCATTTAGCTTATTTTTTAATTGAGGTACAGGTTACATACAGTGAAAGACATAAACCCTAACAATCCTTGACAATCATATAGCTTTATGTAATATATACATTATGTAATTCAAAATCAGATAAATATTATATCCCTCACTACTGAGTATTTTCTCATGCACATTCCCAGGGAATCCCACTGGCATCACAGGTAAACACTTAATTTTGCCAATTTTGCATGTTTATATAAATGATATAAAAAATTCTGTATTTTTTGTGAGTATCCACTCAACACTCAATACAATGCTTTTGAGATTGATTCATGGTATTGCATTTATCAGCAGTTTGTACTTCTATCTCTCAATATTATTACATTATGTGAATATACTGTAATTTGTATATCCATTCTCCTGTACAATAGATATTTATGTTGTTTTTAGCTTGGGGCTATTATGTATAATGCTCTTCTGGGTATTCTTTTATATGTAAGTATTTTCCTGGACATACATTTTCACTGTTCTTATAAAAATAGCTAGAATTGAAGTATTGAGCTTTAGAGTAGGTACATGCTTAACTTAATAAGCAACTACCTAACAGTTTTCTAGATGATAATAACATTATAATACCCTTGCTAATTTTTGGTGTTGCTGGTTTTTTTGTGTTTTTTTTTTTTAATTTTAGCCATGATAAGTCATGTGATATGTATTAATTTGCTATTCCTTGATGACTAGCTATATCTTTTCATACGTATAGCGACTATCATATATTATTCTTTAAGAATAATTTGTTAGATGTTTACTCATCATTTAATTGAACTGTTTCTTTCTTGTTGAGTTATGGAGTTTCTCTTTTCTATATGTAGACATATACACACATATACATGGCAAATGTTTTCTCCCACTTTGCAGCTTGCTTATTTTCATAAGAATGCCTTTCAATGAGCAAATGTTTATATTTGGAAAATCAATTAATTATATTTATCCTTTCTGGTTAGTGCTCTTTGTATTCTACAAAATCTTTGCCTATCACGTGTCATAGAAATGTTTCTCTGTGTTTGCTTCTAAAAGCTTTACGTTAGCTTTTAAATTTGGGCAGATAGAAAATCTCACATTAATCTTTGTGTATTTTGTAAAATAGATGTCAAGATAGATACTTTATTTGTATTTTACATTTTAAAATTCAGTTGTTCCACATAATTTGTTAAATAAGTACTTCCCCACTGAAAATTTTGATGCCTCTTTTGTGAAACCATGGATAAGATCATATAATGTATAAGTATATTCCCTTTCAATTATCTATTCATCTTAAATTATGTAAATATCATATATATGGTGCCCAGAAAGTTCATGGTTTAAATTTCACACGAACTTTATGGCCACCTTTTATTTTGCTATTTGTAGCTTTGTACTAACTTCAAAATCAGTAAGTTTAAGTTCCTTAGCTTTGTCTCCTTCAAAAATCATTTTGAATACTTTATATTCTTCCACATACAATTTCAAATTGAGTTATTAGTTTATATTTTAATACCTGATTTTGACTGGGATTTCATTGAATCAAACTGATCAAACCAGAGGTAACTGATGTCCTCAGCATAGTATAAACCATCAAGAATATGCTATGTATATTCTATGAATATATTCTCAGTCATGTTTTTTAATTTTCAGACTAGAAAATTTTCAGACTACATTCTATCATGTTTTTAATTTCTAGTTATTTATTTTTAGCATATAGACACCAAATTGATATTTGCATGTTGTCATTTTGTACTGCAATATTTCCAAATTCACTCATTTGATCTAGTAGCCTTTCTTTTGCAGATGCTTTTCTATTCTCTAACTAAACAATCATACTGTCTGAAAATAAAGATCCTTTCTTTCTTCCTTTTTAAACCTTAAATTATTGATATCCTTGCTATCGCTGTTATTATTTCTTTTTTTTTTTTATTAAATCATACCTGTGTACATTGATATGATCATGGGCCATCATACACTAGCTTCATAGACCATTTGACACATTTTCATCACAATGGTTAACATAGCCTTCCTGGTATTTTCTTAGTTACTGTGCCAAGACATTTACATTCCACATTTACTAAGTTTCGCATATACCCTTGTAAGATGTACCTCAGGTGTAAGCCCACCAATCCCCTTCCCTCCAGCCCCCTCCCCCCTCCCTCCCCTCCCTTTACCCCTTTCCCCTATTCTTAGGTTGTAACTGGGTTAGAGCTTTCATGTGAAAGCCCTAAATTAGTTTCATAGTAGGGCTGAGTACATCTCAAGCAACTGTTATTATTTCTTACTGAATTAATTAGGGCCTCCAGGACAATGACAATAAAGTGGTGAGAGTAGAAATACTTGCCCTATTCCTGATTTAAAATGGAAAGAGTTCAGTATTTCACTATGATGTATTAAAGTTTTACTTATATTGCTAGTTTGCTGAGAGATTTTTTAATCATAAGTAGGTGCTCAATTGTGTGAAATGCTTTTGCCAAATGTATTACCATATGAATTTTGCCTTTATTTTCCATTAGTGTGGTGAATTATTTTGAGAGATTATTTTAATGTTAAATCAACATTATGTTGTTGACATAAACCCAAACTGTTTATGTTATCAATAATGTTTCTAGTAAGCATCAGACTATTAGTGGTCAAATTTGGGGGGACCTTAATTTGTACATTGATTTTTAACTGTACAGGGCTTGTGTCAATTGTACTTTTGATTTAAATTACTCTTCTGTATCTTCTTTGAGTTAAGCTTAGAATATTGATTTTAAAACTTACTTTTTTAAATGTTTTATTTGTAGTTATTATGGGTACATAGTTGTCATATATGCTTATAGGGTACATGTAATATTTTGATGCATACATCCAATGTGTATTAATCAAATCAGGGTGACTAGAATATTCATCACTGCAGGCATTTATTGTTTATGTTAGGAACATTCCAATTCCACTCTTTTAGTTTCTTGAAAGCATACCCTAACTTCTTGTTGATTTTAGTTGCTATACTGTGCTATCAGTGTTCATTTTATGTAACTATGTAATTACATTTCCGTATGAACTAACCATCCCAACTTTATTTTCAACTTTTGGTAACCATCATTATACACTCTGTCTCCATGAGATCAATTGTTTGATCAAATTTGGCTCCCATACATGAATAAGAATATACGAGATTTGTCTTTCAAACCTCTTTTATTTTTAATACAAACTTTCAAATTTATAACTTTCCATTAAATTAAGGTATTAACTATTTCCCACTCATTCTGCTAAGTTGTGCTTTCACTGCTATTCATTTAAAAATATCTTCTAGATTAAAATCATATCAGTGATCTTCTCTGACCACAGTGGTATAACATTAGAAATGAATAATGGCAGAAATTTTGGAAAATTCACAAACAGGTAGAAATTAAACAACATGCTCGTATAAACCAATATATAAAATAAGAAATTAAAAGGGATTTTAAGAAATAGCTTGAGGAAAACTGAAATGGAAACATAACATACCAAAACTCTGGGAAGCAGCAATAGCAATTCTGAGAGCAAATCAGCAATGCACACCTATGGATATCCTTCCATGTTCAAAAGGAAGAAAAACACCAAATAAACAAGCTAAGTTTACACCTGATGAATTAGCAAAAAAAGAACAAATTAAGCCCAAAGTTAGAGAAGGAAAAAAATTAAAAATAAAGAGCACAGAAATAAAAGAAATAGAAATTAAAAATATAATAGTAGAGATCAATGAAGTTGATATCTTAAAAAGATAAACAAAATCAACAAAGTTTTAGTTAACTAAAAATAGAAGAGGAGAAACAAATAAAATCAGAAGTGAATAAGACATTATAAATTATAATACACAAATTTAAAAAAAAAGACTATTGTGAATAACCATATGCCAACATCTTGGGCAACCTAGAAGCAACAGTAAAATTCCTTGACATATCCAATCTACCGAGACTAAATCATTGAAAAAGAGAAAGCCTGGATGACCAGTAACGAGATTAAATTAGAAATAAAAAGTCTTTATCAGAGAAAAACCTAGGACCCCATTATTTATTGTTAAACTATAAAACTATACCAAATATGTACAGAACTAATACCAATTCTTCCCAAACTATTCACTAAAATCAAAGAGGCCTCTATTACCCTGACACCAAACCAGGTAACAGCACTACATGAAAAGAAAATTACAGAATACTATTCCCAGTGAACATAAATGCAAATACTCTCAAGAAAATACTAACAAATCAAATTCAACAACACATTGAAAGAGTCAATAATCATTATAAATGGGATTTTTCCCTGGGTTGCAAAGATGATTCACAGATGCAAATCAATAAATGCAATATGCTACATTAACAGAATGAAGGACAAAATTCATAATTATCTTCTCAACAGTTGTGGAAAGGGCATTCTACAAAATTCACCATCTTTTCATAAGAAAAACTATCAACACATAAGCTATAACAGAAATGTACCTCAACACAATAAAGGCCATATATAAGAAGTTCACAGCTAACATTACACTCAAAGGATGTGAAGTTGAAAGCTTTTCTTATAAGATCAGAAACAAAACAAGCATGCCCACACTTGCCACTTCTATTCAACATAGTACTAGATGTCCCAGCCAGAGAAATTAAGCAAGAGGAAGAACTAAAAGACATCCCAATTGGAAAGAAAGAAGTTAAATTATGTCTGAGACCAATATCCTGAGAAAAGTATATCAAGAATAGAAAAGTAAACATATCATATACTCTTTAATAAACTAGAACTAAGTGATGGACATAGAGAGAAGTGAAAGATATTAGAAAACAAGCAAGAGGGAGGGAGAAGGTGGAGAGGGGCAGAAATGTAACTACATTTCTGGCTACAGTGACTAGTACATGGATGAAGGGCACACTAACAGCTCTGACTCAAGCATTCCAAAACTATCCATGAACAAAAACATTTTTACCCATTAATATTTTGAAATAATGAAAAACAAAACTGTCTGTTTGAAGATAAAAGGATCTTCTATGGATAAAACTCTAAAGTTAGAGTTTTAGAGTTAGAACTAATTAATGAATTCAGCAAAGTTGAAGGATAAAAAAATCAACATTCAAAATCAGTGGCATGTCTACACACTAACAACTACCTACCTGAGAAGAAAATCTAGAAAGCAATCTTATCAACAATGACTACAATAAATAAATAACAAACAAACAAATTTTAAAAACATGTTGGTGTACATTTAATTGATGAGGTGAAAGATTTGTACACTGAATAGAGTAAAACATTGATGTAGATACAAATAAATGTAAAGACATCTGTATCAAAAGAATATGTTATCCTTAAAAAGAATATGTTATCCTTAAAAATATTAAGCTAAGTTTTAAAAAAAAGACTCAAAGACTACATTTTAAATTATTTTGTTAGTATAAAATTTCTGAAAAAGTTACCATTCTGTGACAGAAATCAGATAAGTAATTATCTGAAGAAGCATTAAGATCAGGAAGTGATGCATGCAGTTAGACAAGGGAAACTTTTGGGGGCAATAATTGCACACCTGTATAAATTTACTAAAACTCACTAACTGTACATTTAAAATGTATGAATTTTGTATTATGTAAATTATACTTCAATAAAACTGTGAAAAAATACAAATAAAATATCCATATAGATTTAGTTTCATCCTCCTCACTTCTCACTACTTGCTGTGCTGGTCCACATCATTTCTGCATGCCTAATGGCCATGCTTAGAAAAGGTAAAGACATCAAAGATTTTCTGATCACAACCAGGTGAAAGGATGCTAAATCTGTCAAGATCCAGAAAAATAAGGACAATAAGAAGTTTAAAGTTCAATGAAGCAGATTCCTTTATATCTTGGTTACCACAGACAAATATAGGCAGAGAAATTTAAGCAATCCTATTTCTGGGTTTGGCAGTGAACAAGCTCAGATCAATCAGATACACTTATTTGAACTGCATTGAATTTTTTTTTTTTTTTGAATTAAAAAAGTGCCATGTGACTCAAAGCTATCTACAGATTCAATGTAGTCCCTATAAAAATCCCAAAGGCATTTTTTTCCCCAGAAATTGAAAAGAAAAATTTTATAAAGCCAAGAAAGACCCCAAATAGCCCAGAAACCTTGAGCAAAAAGAAGCTGGAGACATCCAACTATCTAATTTTAAAATCTACTACAAAGCTACAGCAATCAAAATGGCATGGTAATGGCAATGAAAAAGACACAGACCAATGGAACAAAACAGAGAGCCCAGAAGTAAATCCACACATTCACAGTTGATTGATTTTCATCAAAGATGCCAAGAACACCCGATCATGAAAAAGTAGTTTCTTCATTAAATGGTATTGGAAAAACTGAATATGCACATATAGAAGAATGGAATTAGACCCTCATCTTACACTATAAATAAAAATCACATCAATAGGGATGAAAGACTTAAACACACATGAAACTGTAAAGCTAGAAGAAAACATAAGGGAAAATCTTCATGGCATTAGTCTGGACAATGATTTCTTGGACAAGACCACAAAAGCACAAACAACAAAAGAAAGCAGAAAACTGTGATTACACCAAATTAAAAGCTTCTACACAGCAGAGCATTGATAGCATGGATAGGAAATCTACAGAATGAGAGAAAATGTCTGCAAACTATATATCTGATGAAGGGTTAAAAGTATACATATAAGGAACTCAACTCAATAGCAATTAAAAACAAAACCAATTTTTAAAAATGGGCAAATGAATAGGCATTTCTCAATATAAAGACCAACAAATATATGAAAAATGCTCTGATGTATTATTTAGTACCTATTAGAATAACTATTACCAAAAAGAGAAATGATAATAAGAGTGGACTAGGATTTGCAGAAAAAGAAACCTTCACACACTATTAGTGTGACTGTAAAATAACAGCAATTTTGGAAAACATTATGGAAGTTTCTCAAAAAGTTAAAAATTACACTGCCATTGATTCAGGAATTCCATAATTGGGTATATACAGGTGTCCCAAAAGTCACTCCTAAATTCATCATACAAATTACATAAATACAGTAGAATCTCCATAGTTGATCACCTCCCTACCTGACCATCTCTTTAAATTGACCTAATTCTCACAGACTGGACATGCACTCCAGGTATACACCAGTAAGGTAGTCCCACTTCCTTATGTTGAAAACTTCTGTATCTTGCCCAGTTTGTTGTAGCCTTTTTGGTCAACTTAACAGAGGTTCTACTGTGTTTACAAAATATTCTCTAACCTGTTGGCTACCTCTTTGTAAGTTTGTAATGAAGATTTTTTAAATAAAGGTGCATTTGGCTACAATTTCTCATTTACCCTATATATTTTGACTGGTCACAGTGGTTACTTTTTAGACACCATTTATAAAAAGGAAAAGAAATTCTATGTCAAAAAGACATCTGCATGCCTATATTTACTGAAGCATTATTCACAATAGTGAAGATACGGAGTCAACCTAAATGTCTATCAATGGGTGAATGGGCAAAAAATAAAAAATAAAAAATAAAGTGGTATATATACACAAAGGTAACTATTCAGCCATGAAAAGAAAGAAATTCTGGCATTTTCAACAACATGGCTAAACCTCAAGGACATTATGTTAAGTGAAGTAAACCAGAAAACCAGACATAGAAAAATGGTATAAGAATTCACTCATATATAAAAAGTGACCCAAGAGAAGTTAAAAGCAGAATGCTGGTTATCAGAGCCTGGAGTGGTCCAGTGGTAGCAGAGTGGGGAGTTGGAAGATGGTGGTCAAAGTTTATAAAATTTCAGGTAGGAGAAATAAATTCAAGAGATCTGTTATAAAATACGGTGACTATAGTTAACAATATATTATATTCTTGAAAAATTCTAAGGGCATGGATCTGAAGTTTTCTCATCACAGAAATAACTATTTGAGGTAATGCATGTGTTAATTGGCCAGAGTCCATAATGTGTTATACTCTAAAAAAATATGTTGTATACTGTAAATACACACAATTTTTAGCTCTCAATTCTAAAAAATAAAAGTAAAAAAGAATGGCCATTTCTTAATTTATGCCAAGGTCTTTAACTACAATAGTGTCTGCTCTCAAACCCTCAGGCCAAAGACATTCTTTCATTTTACACAGGCCTATTATAATCAGGAATTGTTTTCTGAAAATAATGTCAGCAAAAAAGCCTTAAATGATAAGAATGCTTTCTGGCACCAGACTCTAGTAATCTAATGCTCCATCTCCGTAGTAATAATAGCTGCTATGCAACAAGCCATTATTTTCTCACAGCATCTCTGTGAGGCACAGTTAGATCCCTGCTTTACAAACAGAGCATGAAGGCACAGAGGTTTTCAGTAGCTACTAAGTTTTGGAGCTGGGCTTCAGACACATGTGTTCTGGCTAAAGAGTTCAAGTTCTCTGTCATTCTTCCAGAAGCCTATGCAGAGTCCATCTGACCTTATAGGTTTGCTCCTTAGGATGGGCAGTACCAGGACCGACATTGTCTGGGTACATCACTTCTTTCTCTCCACTTTTCTAGGCTTCAGTGGATTTGAATAAGACCTTATTTCCTTAGATATGGTAGTGTAGTAAAGCCTGGTTCAATGAAGTTTTGATCAAGTCGCTTTGAATAACTGTTCTCAATTTATTATTGTTAATTTATAGAGTTCTCAAGCTGAAACAGTGGGTGGTCTGTTCAGAAACCTTATGTTTCATCTTTAAAAATGTAACTTGTTGGCTGGGCCTGGGGTGGCGCATACCTGTAATCCTAGCACTCTGGGAGGACGAGGCAGGTGGATTGCTTCAGCTCAGAAGTTTGAAACCAATCTGAGACTCCTAGATGGGAAAGAAAAAATAGAAAAAAAAAAAAAAAAAAAAAAAAAAAACAAAAACAACAAAAAAAAAAAAACCCCAGCCATGTGTTGTGGCAGGTGACTGTAGTCCCAGCTACTTGGGAGACTAAGGTAAGAGGACTATTTAAGCCCAGGAATTTGAAGTTGCTGTGAGGTACAGTGCCGCAGCACTCCACCCTAAGGAGACAGAGTAAGGCTCAGTCTCAAAAAAAAAGGTACTTTGTGGTCATTCATTTAATATGGCAAATTTTTACTTAAAAAAGTCAGATTTTCATGGTTTTCCTTGAAAAAAATCAGGCACTCTAGAAATAATATATTCGTGTTCCACGTGGGGCAATCTATTAAAGCTATCTAAGTCATGATATTAATAAGAATATCTGCTGAATACCCTTAGGCATTTTAGTTGGCAAGCTCTGATATGTAGTTTCTCTTGAAAGAAAATGATTGATGATGTCACTTTGTGAAATTATCTATGGATCTACCTTATTCTTTTATTATTATTATTTCTTCTTCTTCTTTTTTTTTTTTTTTTAGAGACAGAGTCTTCCTATGTCACCCTGGGTAGACTACCATGGTGGCACAGCTCACAGCAACCTCCAACTCTTGGCTTAAGCGATTCTCTTGCCTCAGCCTCCCAAGTTAGCTGGGACTACAGGCACCCCTCACAATGCCTGGCGGCTACCTTATTCTTTTAAATATCCATGTTAAGTCGTCTATAACTGGAGTGCATTATTTATTGAAACATTCTCCTATTAAAACACATTTAATATATTAAATTAAAGCATGTCTTTACATCTCTGCTCTGTCACATAGTAGTTTTATGACTTCAAGCAAGTTATTTCACATCTCTGTTCCCAGTTCCTCTTATCCATAAAATGGATTCTAAAATGAGCCAATCTCCTAGACTCTTATAAGCACTAAGGATAGTGTCTGACACAGAATTAGTGGTTGTTAGATAATTTATTTTTTACTATTGCACAAAATGGTGCGAAAGTACATCTTTTTGGACATTTATATATACTGTACTCTTTTAGGTTAGATTTTTAGAAGTAGAATCACGAAGTCAGAGATATGTGTGGGTTTATGTTTTATAATTGGCATGTTGGCAAATCATTTTTCAAACCTGGAGTTTGTGTGAAATACTCATAAGTAGTGTATGTCTGGTAAATTTGCGGGACTATTATTCTTTTAAAATGTGGCCAATCTAATGTTTAAGAACTGACTTAATTTTGTTGATTTATTTTGCCTTTCTCTAGTCTAATACGTGGTGAGTCTAATTTTAATGGTTTTTTAATTCTATGTAACAATGTATTCTAAAACTTAGCAACAAACATTTCTTAACTAAGGCATTTGCAAAAGTACAGAACCTGGGAGCTACAAAAAATGTCTGGGTGGTTCTGTCCAAAGGTCTCCTGAGATTTCAAGCAAAGGTCTCATGAGATTTCAGATTTCAACCTCAGAAGGAACAGGAGTACCTTCTAAACTAATTTTTTTTTTTTATTAAATCATAAACACAAAGATCATGTATATATTAATGCATTTATGGGGTACGGTGTGCTGATTTCATATACAATTTGGAATGCTTACATCACACTAGTTAATATATCCCTTCTAACCTAATTCTTATGGCCATTGGCAGGAGGCTTCACCTCCTCACCACACGTGCCTCTCCATAGCGCTGCTCACATTTTGACTTCCCACAGAGCAAGATAGAAGCCACAGTCTTAAAACTTAATACTGAAAATAATACACTATCACTTCTACCATCATTTGTTAGAAGCAAGTCACTAAATCTAATCATGTCATATTCATTGTAAGTATGTTACTAAAATCTGCCTACCTCAAGAAAAGGGGAATCAAGCTTTACCTGCTGAAGGGAGAAGAATATATGGACGTGCAGTATCTTGTAGCATCTTAACACAGCTTCTTTAATCCTTCTGTGAATTTTACATTAACTTCTGTGTCCTGTTTCTAAATTTTAGTTCTTAAGGTTTTGCTACATATTAACATCAACCTTATTACCATATTAAAATCTAAACCACTGATTTAGAGCTAGCAATATAACACTTTTCAAAATTTCTTATTGATCATTAAGTAAATACTTCTGTTATCCAATATCAACTTTTCCTCTCTTTTTCACTTCTTTCCTCCTTATCTACAAAAACAAAGAAGTCCTGCTTATGGAAAGTACTAGGAAAGACGAAGGAAAAATATGAGCAGTTTACCTGCAAGTAAGCATTTACTTAAGTAATTGTTAGTTCATGATCACAATGCCTGAATCCAGTTTTGGTGAGGACTCCTTCCCAGCTTATAGGCAGCCACCTCCTGGGTCTGCCTTCCTGTGACCTTTTATCTGTTTGTGAGTGGTAAGACACAGAACTTAGGTGCCGCTTCCTCTTATAAGGTCATGGGCTCTATTGGATCAATGCCTTACCCTTATTTCTTCATTTAGCCTTAATTATTGTCCTAAAGGTATTATGTCCAAATGCAGTCATATACAGTTTAGGACTTCAATATGTATATTTTGAGCGGGAACAAAATCCAGTCAGCAACAGTTAATGGTAGTGTTCAGACATATATGAAGCTAATATGTTCTCCATATCATAGGAACAAAAATTGGTACAGTGCTAAATTCAAATGTTAACAAACCTTTAGTAAGTTTAAAAAAGAAAACGGTCCCACATCTATTTAAGAAAAGTAAAATACCAATTAAGGAAAAATTTCCGATAGCAATTTAAGTGATTACATTATAATTCTAAGGAATTATTGTTAACATCGTACAGCAGCAATAATAATGCCTATTTCTCAGAGTTACTGTGATTTTCCTTAACCATCCTGAATAAATCTTCTTGCTTACACCACTCTCGTATGTCATCATGATACTCTATAAATAGTTCAATTCAAGAAATGATACTTGGTGTTGTAATTGTTTTTCCCATTCACCTCAAGATTTTGAACGTCAGAGCTCTGCTTTCTCATTTTGAGTAGCAGCCTTTTAATTTAGGGCCTTTTGCGGGAGCTGGGTGTCCAGTAAACATCAGTAGCATCAAAGAAAGATTAGCTTTGAGTCGATGTTTCCCTTAAACATGAACCAAAAATAAATGGTAAGGAATAATAATTAGCAAAATCATTAATTAAAAGTCTATTAGCATGTTTTAACCCTAGCATTTTAACAATTTTTTAACCTTTGCTAAAATATATCAGCATTTGTCATTATCTGATATTTTCTTCAAATTCCCACAGATTCCCACTTCAAATTCCCATTCACCCAATCCATTATGAGGAAGAAAATCCAGATACAAGGTTTTTATTTTTGGAGTTAGTGATATTTGAAGCAAAGTCCAGGGCTTTAAACTAACTGTCCTTTGTAATATTTTTTAAATGCTCTGAATTAAAAAAATACTCAAATTATTTCCTCCTGCACAAATGCTAGCTTCTGGTGTTCTGCTTTTGTTTTTTCATTCTTTTCAATACCCTGGTACTAACTCTCTGCAGCAAACCTCTCTCATCTTAACTCCCTATAGTGACTAATAATATCCTGACTGACAACGCAGAATTAGCTTTTCTTTCTATATCCATCACTGATTTTCTAAATGATAACTCTGAATTTTAAAATTATTAGTATGAGAGTCATTACAACATGACAAGTAAATGTAATAAGAACACTACACATCTGTACAAGACTTTTTTTTTTTTTTTTTTTTTTGAGACAGAGTCTCACTATGTTGCCCTTGGTAGAGTGCCTGGAGTCACAGCTCAGGGCAACCTCACACTCTTGGGTTCAAGCGATCCTCTTGCCTCAGTCTTCTGAGTAGCTGAGACTACAGGTGCCTGCCACAACACCCAGTTATTTTTTGATTGCAGTTGTCATTGTTTTGCAGGCCCAGGCTGGGCTCGAACCCAAGAACCAGCCAGCCTTGGTGTATGTGGCTGGTGCCCTACTCACTGAGCTATGGAAGCCAAGCCTAAGACATTGTTTTTTAAAAAACATTCCACTAGTGCTTCGTGAGTTCATGAAATTTCTTTTCTTGTTTAAAAGATTCATATTATATTCAATTGAAAAATCATAGTTTCAAAGTAACTAAGAGTAAATTTCAAATATCTTACTATAAAAAAAATAAGTAAGCTGATGGATATGCTAACTCGCTTGATTTGATCATTCTACATTATATACATGTATCAAGATATCACATTTTACCCATAAATGAAATCCCTTGAAATTGGATTACAGCTATTTTATTTCTTTATACACTGTGACATAGAGGTGAGGTTTGAGCCCTAGACATTTAAATGATTGCAAATAGATTAAACATAAAGAGTTATATAATTTTAAAAGAACACTGCATCAGGAGATCTGTGCCCCAACCTTGCTACTGTGTGAAATTTAGAAATTACTCCCTCTAGACTAAGAATTTTTGGCAGCAAAATGAAGATTTCCATGAATAAAATCTAAGGTCTCTTTTAGCCCCTAGATTTTTATTTTGTCAAATGAAAATAATCTATACCCCAGTGATTACTACAGTCAGCAAGGTCTATTTTTGGTTCTATTCCATGTAAATAAATGCCCTCGAGTAAGTGTATTTATCTCTAGGTCTCATTTTCTTCATTTATATAGTGAGAGATTTAATATAGAGGTAGCTATGATTTTTATCAATTATACTATCATCTTCTAGTTTGGCCCGGTTTTGAGTAATTATACGTTCATCTCATGGCTCTCAACTTCAGTTTCTTATCAATAAAACTGAGAAAATGTTTTCTTTCCTACTGCCCATACTCTGATTAAAAAAAAAAAAAAAAAAAAAAAAACCCGGAAATATAGAAATGCTTTGTGTAAAGCACAGAAATGTAATGTATTATTTACTATAGCAAGCAAATGTATATTTGGTGTGTTTACATACATGTATACACATATTTTACTTCCTAAAGTGTTTGAGTATTACAGCTTGCAAATGTTTCTTTGATATTAAACAATTTCTAGCATCATCTAGCCTAATAGAGATTTGTCACTTTACCTCATTAGAGTTAATAATAGTGATGGCTGCTAAGTGAAGAAATCTGGCCCTTTATTTAGGACACAGGTAATTGGCCAACACCCAACCAGTCAGCCATTCAGACTCTTGAGTTTAAATTGTTAAAAGCCATTTTTAATGGAACCACCCATTGAATGCGGATGACTAATTAGACACCTGACTATAAAACTTCTACAAAGCCTAGGAGTGCCACTCTAAACATTTATGAAGAATCAAAAGGACATTGTCATGATAGAATTCTAGAGCTGAAATAGAATCTGTTCCTGGGATATACTAAACCATTCAAGATAGCTATTTCTTCCATGGTTAAAACCTTAGAGAATTATTTTACAACCCATTACACCTACATTCATATTTAAAAGCCTTTATGCAAAAAAATCTATTCCAATTTATAGACATGATTCCTATTATCATGAGCAAATTTAAGACAGGAAAGAACTGAATAAGATGGATACTCGTTGCAGATTAATAATAATAATAATAGTATCAGTAATAGAAGCAGCTTTGGAATTCAATTTAACCAACTCTCCTTCACTAAATATTTTGGGGGGAATTTTTACCTTCCGCTACAAATAACACTGTTTTACATGGCAGTGTCTTTGGGCCACTACCATATTTTCCAAGGATTCCCACTCAAATTCTAGCCCCACTCTTCTAGACAGCTTTATTTATAATATTTCTCAGACTTTCTTTTTTTTTTTCTTTTCTCCATAAAAAACAGGTTCTATACCTTATTACTTTCCCCTTCATTGAGAATGCAGTTTTGAGTAAATAAGATAAACTGATGGATTATAACAAGCTACCTAGCAAGTTATTTCCTCACAGATTACCATTTAAGTGGTGACAGTTGGCTCACGGTCGGTCAAGTCCCTGCGTAATCCATGACTTGGAACTTCAGCTCTCTTGTTCTTTTTAGGCAGGCCCTGGAGAAAACTGGCTCTTACTAGAAAAGACACCTATGACAATTATACCAGTAAACCAATTTAATCATTAAAATATAAAAAGAAAATTTCTGGCAATAAGGATACATCTTTGTAAGATAGTTTTTCAAAGAGAAAAGTCCTTCTAAACTTACATTTAATTCACAATTGCTAAGTCATGGAAAAAGCCCAAGTGCCCATCGATCCATGAATGGATTAATAAATTGTGGTATATGTACACCATGGAATATTATGCAGCCTTAAGGAAAGATGGAGACTTTACCTCTTTCATGTTTACATGGATGGAGCTGGAACATATTCTTCTTAGTAAAGTATCTCAAGAATGGAAGAAAAAGTATTTAATATACTCAGCCCTACTATGAAACTAATTTATAGCTTTCACATGAAATCTATAACCCAGTTACAAGCTAAAAATAGGGGGAAGGGGGAAAGGGAGGGGAGGGAGTGGTGGGAGGGGGAAGTTGGGCAGAGGGAGGGTGGTTGGTGGGATTACACCTGCGGTGCATCTTACAAGGGTATATGTGAAACTTAGTAAATGTGGAATGTAAATGTCTTAGCACAATAACTGAGAAAATGCCAGGAAGGCTATTTTAACCAGTGTGATGAAAATGTGTCAAACGGTCTATGGAACTAGTGTATGGTGGCCCATGATCACATTAACTTACATAACTTACTCACATTAGCTTACATATATATATATATCGGAACTACACACATTTTTGCACATATTTACATTCAATCAATAATGTAGGACCTATAGCTGAGTCTAAGTCATGAATGCTAGGCTTTGCCAAGGAAGTAGAGCCTTCTGATTGATCTATTACTTCTGCTGGTTGCCTTTATGAATTCTTCCCATGGTGAGATTGGTCTTTGAAGGGTTTATCAAGGCACTTATTTCTACTCACAATCAAGAGCTTGAATAAATTTTCCTGACTACTTTTATCAGTCAGTTGCTATATGAGTTATTTCCTCCACTAGAGTCTACAAGCTAAATGCCTGCTTCCTTACCCATGAATAGATAATGCCTGCTCCAGAACTTATTCTGCCATTTTTATGAATTAGAAATATTGAATTCTTCCTCCTTCATAGAGCCAGGAGAGCATAACTACTAAAGACAGACAGTATTTTGACAGCTACATGTAAGACATAACTTTGGCAAATTTTTCAACTTTCAAAGTTTAAGTAAAATATAGTACATAAAGTTGAGGGGAGCACTCAATGCAACAGACATACTCAAATAAAATTTGTGTGGGGGAAATTAGGTTTAAATATCTCTGGTATTCAATCTCCTCCCCTGGAATGGTATTTTGTACTCTCAATTGTGAGTATCTCCCTGAGGGGGTTATAGAACTCTTAAACCAGCCCTGATATTCAGTTTATGACCATTTTCAAAAAAAGGACAAAATTACTGGATAACTCTAGTTACAGTGACTAGATGGAGCCATACCAAGAAATATGATTGCAAACTTTTAGTGAACTGCAATAAAAGAATATTGTAGAATAAATTATTTCCTACCTCTGATATATCCTGCTGTCACTCCCTTAGAAGAAATTATTGTTAGATGACTGGACTGATCCCAAGGATCTGTAATTATTACATAGAAAAAGTCAGCAGGTGTTTTTGTCTTTAACAAAAAGCAAAACAGCATGAAATAGGTTTAGTTGGTAACATCAGAAGGTGTAGTTGAAAGGGTAGACCTCACACATTAAAAATCTTTAAGACACCAAATGCCTCATTAGCTGGAGTACTTTAGGCAAAGCCCCAATGCAGGTGGAAGAAAAGATTGTGTGCCCCCATCTACACATTTCTCACCTGGTGCTCCTATGAAACAATTTACAATTGTACTTTAAGTGCCACCATTCAAAAGCAACATGGAGAAACAGTGAAGTTTCTCCTATAAGATAATTTTCTGCTTTTTTCAACCACCAAAAAAGAAAGAGAGAGAGAAAGAGAAAGGAAGGAAGGAAGGAAGGAAGGAAGGAAGGAAGAAGGAAGGAAGGAAGGAAAGAAGGAAGGAAGGAAGGAAAATCCAGAAGTTGCTGAAAACTTGAAACAAATATATGTCCAATTTACATTTTGCTCTTTCAAATTACTTGTACTTTTGAAAATAAGAAATATTTTTTTCAGATGTTGATATCTTACTGTAATAGCTGCAATACAGTATAATACAGTATAGTGCTGCACAGTTTGACTTGCCATACAGAGTTGTGCACTTTTTTCTCTTTTAGAACTATCAATAGCTTCTATTTTCTTAGTAAAATTCCTTGTGAGCTGTAGTAAACCACAGCCACATCTAAGTTATCAAGTGCAATTTGTATGCAATGTGGACCATGAAACCCATTGTTTCTTCTCGTTTTGGCAGTTTTTTTATTTATCGCAAACTACCCTAAATGGGTAGGAGAGAAATTTTAAAATAGAGATAAAATATCCCTCAGTTAATTGGCTTCTTTTTAGCAGCATAAGAACCATTTGATGGAATTTGAATACAGTTGTTAAATTCAGGGCTGAGAATCACCTATGATTGACATAACACTTTCTATGTTCAGATGAATCACAACACATGATCAAAATCTGATTATATTAAACCATAATTAAGTTTGTGCTTTATATGAGGATTTTACTTATTATAGATCACTCTTGCCATGAATTCTTAAAATTCTGATACTGTCACAATATGTAATATCACCGTTTCCTTTTAGACATAGTTACCCCAAATTATTCATATTTAAATTTACTAGTAATCAACCCAAAAAGAAACATATTCTCTCAGGGCCAATACTCAGCTTCTATCTTCACTAAAAACAATCAATAGCACATTCTTTTTTGCTCCTCCTTTATTTGTAATAACTCAAGATTTACACAAAGGAGACTTTCCATCCAACTCAGACACTTTACTTTTAAATTTACTAACACTGAGTTTACATTTGCTTTCTTATTAAGTTTACTTTCACTTCACTTCATGATAACTATCAACTACCATTAAGAATTATCTACTCAAAGAATGGAGATATTTGAAGTCAGCCACCATTAGCTTTCTAATTATTTCAACAAACTAGGCATATTGAGTTATTTTATCATTTTTTTCTTAATTCAATCCCTCCTGTTCTTTTATTTCTAGCCTAGTTTTCATTGTATTTTCTTTCAGAGTTCAGAAATCAATGTAATATTTTCAGCTACCTCCCTAGAGCTGTGCAAAAATGTTTGGTGACCTTCCAATTCTTTCTTAAAGTAGTGACTCCCCACCATTTCCTAACAAGATTTATACTAATGTATGAAGAATTCAATAGAAACTCATCCTAGATGAAAAAACAAAGAATGAGTGGAACCAAAAGCAATTCATTTCATAGCAGTCTTTGAGAGCTCACTCTTTACCCAAAGGATTGCAAAAGTGAGGAATGATCTGTTCTATTGGGAAACATCCAAGCTTTTGATCTAAAGTTACTAAAGTCATTGAATTTGTTCTTAAAAAGGAAATGATCTCTACTCCTTTCTCCAACCATACCTAAAAGATAACTGTGTAATATTAATACATATTAGTGCTTTAGGTAATTCCTAAAGATACAGCTTATATAATATAATCGTGGCTTTGTTGGCTAGCTCACTTTAAAATATCTTGGTATTAAGTAGGTCAGTCATAGACATAACACTTTTTCCTTATGCTTTACCTCCCACAATACCCACTGTTCCCACTGCATCCATACATACGGACCTATCCTTGGATAACAATCTCTAAATGCAAAGTATCCTAAGTCCCTTTATAAGAAAAACATTTTATTCATCTTTTCACTTTTATAGTCCTTAAACCCAAATAGGCCTGTAAGTGTGCCTCTTGAATCAAATAATTAATTAATTACTGAGTGAAAATAAGTTGACTCAATGTGGATGACCATGGTTGAGAAAGGAAATCGGAAAAAAAAATTTTCTTTTAAGAAGTCTACACCCATGTTCAAAGCCAGACTCTAGAAATGACATTTCTCAGTGTCTTCTTTTATTCTGGAAATAGTAAAACACAACTTTTAAAATATATTATACTTAGTCTTTTGTCTTTAAAGTTTACCCCTTTTATTTAACCTCTGAAATACAGAAATATTGCCTATTCAAAACACACAAGGAGATTATTCTTTATTTGTTTAGACAGCCTCTTTGTCATCCTCGGTAGAGTGCAGTGGCATTACAGCTCACAGAAACCTCAAACTCTTGGCTCAAGCAATTCTCTTGCCTCAGCCACTGAGTAGGCTATTGAAGAGATGAGGTCTGGCTCTGGCTCAGGCTGGTCCTGAACTCATGAGCTCAGGTGATCCACCCACTTTGGCCTCCAGAGTGCTGAGATTACAGACATGAGCCACCATGCAGGTTTACCCTATGTAGCACCAGATGTCATCATTCATTGTGAGCAGTGTAATAAAACTTACAAACCAAAATAGAATAGAACATACTATCAAAATTTGCAGAGACATCAATAGCAAAATAAGTATTAAATGTTTGATCCATTGGAGATAAATAACCTCACAGTGATATCTCTGAAACAATATATGTGAATTTTATAGAGTAAAAAGAATATTTTTTGCCTCTTAGTAGTGCAAACGTTCAGAAATTTTCAGTGTTTTAATTGAAAAGACAATTCACTTCTTTGAGCTCCCTGTGCTTATTCTCATCACAAAACCAAAAAAGTGCTAAAATTAGCTGTTATGAAAGTTCATATGACTGTGTATTTTGATCTAATTTATGAACATATTATTTTATTTTTTATTTTTATTTTTTTTTGAATTTATTTATTTTTTTATTGTGGAGGAGGGGCAGGGAAAGAAGGCGGGGGAAGAGGTGAGTGACAGGGTCGGGCCAGTGGCATGGTACCACATTGGCTGTATCTAGGTAGAGGCAGTTTCAGGCCGGGCCT
>CAUYPK010067935.1:0-43202 GCA_963574355.1 Loris lydekkerianus | reverse complement strand
GACTAGCAAATTGTGGTACATGTATACCATGGAATACTATGCAGCCTTAAACAAAGATGGAGACTTTACCTCTTTCATGTTTACATGGATGGAGCTGGAACATATTCTCCTTAGCAAAGTATCCCAGGAATAGAAGAAACCGTATCCAATGTACTCAGCCCTACTATGAAGCTAAACTGTAGCGTTCCCATGAAGGCTATAACCCAACTATAGCACAAGACTATGGGGAAAGGGCCAAGGAAGGGGAAGGGAGGGGGGAGGTTTTGGTGGAGGGAGGGTAATGGGTCGGGCCACATCTATGGTGCATATTTTTATCTATAATAAAAAAAGAAACAAACAAACAAACAAAAAAAAACAAACAAAGAGAAAAGTCATTGTCTAGGCTACAAGAAACCTACAGTCTAGTGTGGAGGACAGAAACATCAGCCAATGATTCTAGGGACCATGAAAAGAAAACACAAGCTATTGTAGTTAGGACATCCAGAGAGGAGTGTAAGTGGTCCAGGAGATCACGCCAACTGTGCCTATGTGGGATCAGGCAGAAAACACCTAGGTTTGTCAAGAAATAGGTATTTTCCTGGGCCTGCACTTTTATGTACATGGACCTAAATTACCCCTCAATGCACACAAACAGACAAAAGGAAGGGAGCTGAGATTGATTTAAGTGACTACTATGTGCCCATGACCGGATACATGCTTTGAAAATACTATTTTATTTCCTTCATTAATCTTCATTCCAAAGTCACTCTCATTATTACTATTTTAGAATGAAGAAAGTAGGGTTTCCCAAATTACCTTGGGTCATAACACTAGCATAAAGCCTGCATTTTAATTAAGGTTTGTCCACCTACAAAATTTAATCTTTCTAAGACATTATAATGCAGTTGTCTCAAACTCCCCAGAGCCTAGGAAAAGCCCAGTGTTCCCGAACATTCAGCCTCATCCCACTATAAATGACTACAGAACCAGCGTCTAACTAGGAAGACCGTGAAGCAGAACGATAAAGACGATGCTGTTAATAGGTAACATTTACTGAGAATTTATTAAGAACCAAGTTTTGTATGTGATATATCATTTAAATCCGATAAGCCAGAGTGGCTAAGAGAAAACTATTTGGCAATGTGAGGGAGGTATTTTTGAACTGAATAGCTTTGGGTGAGTCTCCCTATTTCACAAGAACCAGAGTCTTTGAAGTCTCAGAATGATTTCAGGAATCCAGCCAATATCCCTTTTTATTCTTCCTCACCAACATAGTTAATGTCCCCCAGTTTCTACCCATTTCTAGACCCTCCTACACTGTACCATGTACAAAACAGAGGCCCCCAAACTTCTGCTGATGATGAAAAGGAGCATCCACTTGCTCTAGATGCTCCTACTTTTTTAAGAGACTAGCATCTTGGGAGCTGGGCTTTACTCAGAAAAGCTATGTGTGATCCTCCTCCCCCCAACAGGATCCCACCAAGCCTCAAATCTTTCACTAAACTTACTTAAAAATGTCATGCCATTATGGTCAGTTTGTCATACAGCATGGCCATGTGGTCTTGGGAAATGGTCATCTGCTGACAACCTAAAGTAATTTAGACAACTCTAACAGAGTATCTCTGAAGGTTAGGTAAGATGCAGTAGGCTGAAGCCTCTTAGGGTGTACTATTTTCAAAAAATATTTCTATGTATGTTTTGCCAAGCCAATCATTATTATATTCTTAGTGTCTTTGCGCATTCCAGTTCTCACTAGAATGATGTCCTTTGACCTTTGTATCCTTAGGGAACACCTCTCCATCCTCTGAACTCTGCCAAGGTAGTCCCTTTTTTATACACTCTTACTACACTTCCTCTGATCAAAATCAACCATTTCCTTCCCTTTGCCTGCCAAATCGCGTATTTAGCTCTGTCAAAGCAGGCAGTACCTCTCATTTACCTTACCCACAGTAGCCCTCACGTTTGCTGCACTGAAATGATCTTAGGAGCCAAAACAAGATTCTTAGTTCTTAATAATAGAACACATAGGAATCTAGCAGACCTACATTTAAATTCAAGTCCTGACACATACGAGTCTATGCCTTAGACAAGCCAGTACACTTGCTAAATTTTCATTTCTATAAAATGAGAAAAATTATTTATTTCATAGGGCTATTCTGAAGCTTAAATGACATGATACAGGTAAAACCATGCCCATCAAACAGATAGTGATTGATCAATGATAATTATTATTGAATCTAGTAAGTGGAATAATTTGAAAACTTAAACTCTATGCACAGTACACAGTCTGTTTTTCTCTAGTGTTCCAGAGAACTCAACAACTCGCTAAAGAAACAGAGGCTTGCCTGTAATCAAATAAGCTCCAAGTACTCATAAAGGCCAACCCTTCTCCCTCCCTCCTAAATGAGCTGGAAGGAGAGGAGGTTTGAGTTTCTTTGGGGCCATTCACTTCTTTTTGTGAAAGAATAAAGGCCCACTGCCTTTATTCTCTAGGTCTAGGGCTAAGTCTGTTTTCTGTCAACTCTAGTGCCACTATCATACCAAAGATTTCTTTTTCCTTTTTACTGTACAGTTTCCTGGTTTCAAATCTTGCCTATAGGAAAATATGTACATGTATAGGTATATAAGTATGTATGCATGCATAAAAGACAGAAACTATTTTTTTAAAATATTACACAGTGAATTAGAAATTTCTATGCGTCCTGTGATTATTAAGTATGATATTCTTTTTTTTTTTTTTTTTTTTTTGAGACAGAGTCTCACTATGTCACACTCGGTAGAGTGCTGTGGCATCATAGCTCATAGCAACCTCCAACTCTTGGGCTTAAGCATTTCTCTTGCCTCAGCCTCCCAGGTAGCTGGGACAATAGGCGCCTGCCACAATGCCCAGCTTTTTTTTTGTTGCAGTTGTTTAGCTGGCCCAGGCTGGGTTCAAACTCGCCACCTTCGATGTATGTGGCTGGCGCCCTAACCACTGTGCTACGAGCGCCAAAGCCAAGTATGATTTTCTTATAGCATTCCCGAAGCCTTCTTCCAACATTTTCAGGTGAGTTCAGTGATAGTCACAGTTGCTAGATTCCCTACTTATCCTCCCTATGCCAATTTTCAGTACATCAAAGGATCTACCACCACCTGAACTACTTGCTCTTTTTCTGAAACTCAAACCGCTAGCACTTAAAAGTTGCATTTACTGTAATCTTGCCCTCTGCCCAGCTCACGAATTTCTTTATTCAAATACATTTCTTGGAAGAGTAATGGGTTCGTGACTTTTGAATTTTTTTTTTTTTTTTTTAAAGTTTGGTTTTTTAAAATCCTTGATTTGGGTAGTGGGGGGAATAAGAGCCGCAGACAGTAGCTAAGCTAAAAATTGCACATTTCCAGATCAGATGAGGGGAAAAAAAGTAACTGCAGGTAACTGTTTCATTTTAATGTCTACATTGTCTACATCTACTAGACAGCTCAAACAATAATTATTTTTTATAACTTAATTCTAATATTAAAATTTCTTTTAAAATATTTTTATGAAGAAATGCTGAGAATAAACCGCAATATTCATTCTTGAAAAGGGAAATGAAAAAAAGCAAAACCTAAGAAAAAATAAAAATTAAGAAGAAAATAAAAATAAATAAGCCACAATAGAATATCTGAAAAAGTAGTATGTGACCACTTTGGACAGGCTCAACCACAGAGTCTAAACCTTAGAAGATGCATCCTCTTGAGGTCACTTATACTCTGCCCTCTGGTTACCAATGCTTTATTCAGGCTAACTAGTTACAGGCTGGTAATTCTAGGCTGTGAAAATGGCAGCTGCTGGGCACTGGGAATCAGCCTCCATCACCTGGACATCCCTTCACTTGCCCCTACAAGAACTGGGCACAGCATTCAAACATGCAATATGCAGTGGCTATTTGCATTCACACCATTCCTTTCAGAGCTAGGAAATAAAGCCAGGGAATTTCCCAATAGGGAGGGGGTAGTATACAGTGTGTTAGCTACTTAAAAAAGCTTTTTCAACGGTGTGCTTCAGTTATTCAAAATTACAAATACTGCTTAAATTAATGAAAAGCTGCTTGATTTCTGAATGCTAATCCTTGGTTACTGCTGACATCAAAACACAGAGATGAAGTATGAAAATTATATTTCATCTGAAATTTCATTTAAGTCTTTCATCATTTTTTGCCTAGACAACAAAAATACAATTTTAAACTAATTTTTCAGATTCCAACCAAATGTTTTAGACAGCTGGAAAGAAGATTTTTCTTTGGAGCTCTGAAATGTAGTATTACTTTAGCAATAATTCTTTCCTGGCTCTGGGAAAAATATGGAGAAGACTTTATAGCAACACAAACATAAAGACATTAGAAATCCTAGAGATTTAAAAGTAGAATCATTAATTTCAACAAAGTGTTAAAAAGTAAAAAAAAAAATCTAATATGAACAATACAAAACTATCCTAAGCAAATAAAAATAACCACTAGATTTAGTTTGAAATTTGGGCATAATCTTTCCTCCCAGTCTGTCTGTGGTTTTCTCTCTGACCCTGTATCAATGAGCCGCAGTCTGCTCTACTGGTCTCCTCATGCAGCTGGAAAAGCATTCCAGATCTACCCTCTGGGATCTCGAGCTGAGATGTGCAAGGGAGGAGCTGAGGGTTGCAGCGTTTGCAGACTGAGTCAAAGAGCTGAATATTCCTCTCAATTGTAAAACCCCTCACAATGTTTCTGCTCTGGCCCCAGACAACCAAGAAGAGATGAGCACTTTCAGGCAGCCGTTGAACATGACTTTAAAGGGGCTGAGCACAACATCTGACCTTAACACGTCTTTTCTTTTCTTTCCTTGCAGATAGCAGATGGGTCTGAGAAATCAGTCCTAAATGGGCTAGATCTCATTTTGGTCTTGGTCACTGGTCAAAGACAAAGTTCTCCAAGTGATTTAATACAGTTGAAATTCACCCCATTAACTTTTACAGCAAGTGGTTCCATTTTTACAGTGAGTGATTTTTCAGTTCACAAAAGACTGGGTAGTCAATCTGGGTAGTCAATTTAAGAAACTACATGAAGATACAGAAAGCATTTACCGTCTTCTTTTTAACCCATATATACATACATACATATATATATATATATATATATATATATATATATATATATATATATATTTGGAAGTAAGGTTTAGAAAAGGAATATTTTAATTTCATTAAAATATTTTTTTTTACTTTTCATATATTCTAGAAACTATGGTAGCTCTCTATTGCCACATTAAATACAATTTTCTCATTGAGGCATTCAAAGTACCTTGACCCTAACCCAAGAATGGCAGAACAACTCATAGGTGCCAGGCAAATTTTTCGTTGATCAATTTAACTTAATTTTTCAGGTGATTACCTCTGCAATGATATTATAATCTTATAAAATCTAAGCAGCCTATGCACCAAGTGAATGGTCAACATACACTGATAATTTTAAAATATTTTTAACATGAACAATTTTATTAATTTTCCTTTTGACAAGAATCTGCTGCATTTCTAGAAGATTCTGATACCTATGCTAACTAAAACCCAAGGAAGGAAAAAGGGAAGGAGAGGTAGGAACATGTGTGTCTGTGAGATGCTAAGCAATGATACTTTCAAACGTTTTATCTTATTTTTAGTACTCAGATAACCTCTTGAAATAAGTATATGATATTATATAAATATACGAGGCCTGAGAAGTTAGTTCACAAACTCATCCTTAAAAAAGAGCTGAATACCTCATTGCTGAATATTACTATGGTCATCTTTGAAGTACTCCGCTTAAGAAGCTATGAACTGATGCCAGTGCCTACTCTGCTCTTCAAAGTAATTTTAGAACTCTTTTTCTGGAATTATCATCAGAGTTGTCCTCCTTCAAGGTCTGACAATTAAGTTCGTGAATTTGCCACCTTGTGCTTATGTTGGCAGCACAAACAACTCAATATGGTTTCACAACCTTGGTATATCAGTGCCTCACAGCTGTGTTTGTGCCAACGTGTGGCAGTGTCTTCCTTTGTGGCATTTATTATTGCTGTCATGTGTTTTTGTATGCCGTACAACAACAGCTCTGATGGTCTTTCCAGAAAAACAGCTCCAAAATTACTATGAAAGGTGGAGTCCAAGGGGAGTCCTTCAAAGGTGACCACAGTGATGTTCAGCAATGAAGTATGTAGCACTTTTTCTAGGATGCATTCGCAAACTTAATCATCACACCTCATAAGGAGGCTTTCCATTCTAAATGGTCTGGTGGGAACATGAACAGAATGATTAGTTACCAAATAAAATATAAACACAACCAAATAAAGTGCCTTGTGCAAATTTTTTTGTTGTGATAATGAATGTGGAATCCTTTATAAAGCAACTTATCCCAGTAATTCCAAAGGATAGAATTCATGTTTGCAGATCTCATACACAATGAATTGGTAGGCTAAATATGTTTTCCGACTGCTCTAACCAGTATTTAACCAAACAAAGCCTAAAATTTTCTATTATTATCTTTAAGGAAGATGCAGTAGTTACCAAGGCTTTGACCCAAGTCATTCCCCAGATTGTAGCCATCAACCAGTCTATGAAGCATTCCATGTCACACTGGAACAGGTTCCACAAAGGCTGTGGCAGTGTCCCCACCTGTCCTGTATCAATATTGATCACCTTAGGTCACATCATCTATAAGTCATTCAAAACACATATTTAGAGACAAGTTGGAAATGCTCAAGAATAAAAATCTTTAACATTTTTAATGACAAGAAGAGACATGTACAGGTTGGCACATTGGCAGAATCTTCACAGGCTTAAGGAAAAAAACACACTAGTCATCTGCTTTAAACGACTATTTAGGTGAGGCGAAATCTACTGTGAAGCAGAAGTACCTACATGGCTTCCTTTGTGCCTCTTAAGTGAAGTTACTTTTAAAAATCCTCAAATTAAAATATTAGTATCTAATGATGTGGCCACAGGCAAGTTACATAATGTCCCTTCATATCCTGAGCTATAAAAGGATATTAGAATAAGTAATTTCTAAAATCCCTTGCAATAACAAAATCCTATAATGGACATTTAAACATTCCAAGCAGATAGCTATCTTTTTTATTTTAAAATATCTTTATGACCTCTCTTGACTTGTTCCATTGCTTAATCTTCTAATAATATTGATGCTGATAATAAAAGTTTTATGTCTAACACTAACCACACTCAATCTTTCAACATTTGTAGCCAATTTTTTCTAGTTTGACCCTTTGTGGAGTTGGAGAACAAATGACCAGTGTTTTTAACACACAGGAAACCCCCCCATTAATTATATTGAAATCCCATTATGTTATATTGAAAGCACCCCTTACAATTCCTTTCAGAGGACCACACCACCCCAACTCCTTTCATCATGTAGAACAACTTCTTTAGAATTTAGTTACAGTCCCTGAGTTACAAATGAGCTAGGTTCTGGAGGCTTGTTCTTAAATTCAATTTGTATGTAAGCTGAAACAGGTACATTTACTTATTCCCAGTAATGGTTTCCATTTGTAAGTGTGAGTCATATGTCTGGTGGATGGCTGTAACCCGGGGACTTACTATGATAGCCTCTCCTCATAAGTGTGAGTTATATCTAAGTTGAATGTTTGTAACTCAGAGACTGCCTGTAATCGTTTTGCATCTACAGAGGGTTTAATGAATCTTCCCAATTCCATCAACTAAAATAGCTATTCGTGAGACCGCTAGATGGGAGAAATTTGAGCATTTCTTTTAATTTGATTGCTCTGCAAAGACTGCTGTTTGTTCTTGCTGAAGCTCATTAATGCCCCTGAATGACCCTCCTCATGTTTTGCAGCAGCCCTTCAAGCTAACATCAGGAAGAACAAATTTTTAAAAACAATAAAGTACATGGAAAGTTTTGAAAAATTCCAAGAAATTATACTTTTTTGGCCTGGAAAAATAGCACAAAAGAGCAAGGGCTATTGAGATGTTAGCAATAAACCTGCCCCAGGGAAGATGTCTTTTCTCAAATGAAGACCACAATGAGGTAAATTGAGTCATACTGCAGCAAGTCTTTATAGCACCCCAGACTATTGCCAGCTGATTTTTTAAAACCTCCAGGGAAAGTCTGACATCCCCCTTTTGGTTGTTCCAATACTCAAGTCTGCACTGCTGTAATCAAAAAATACTTTCTTAAATATAGTTATATTGTTTTTGCTGCAACTTAATTTTATTTTTCTGGTTCTACATGCCAGGCAAATAAATAAATCTATGCCTAAAAGACTTGTGTCAAAATACTAGATTCAGAATAATTAAACAAACAACCCAACAAAAAAAAATTAGGCCAAAGTTCTGAACAGACACTTCACAAAAGAAGATGTATAGATAACAAATAAACACATATAATGATGCCTAACATCCTTAGTCATCAGTGAAGTTCAAATTAAAACTCCAATGAGATACAACTACATACTTACTAGAAAGGTTACAATTAAAAAGACTGAGCATGCAAAGTATTGGCTAGTCTGGTGGTAGGAATGTAAAATGATACCATCATCTTGGAAAACAATCTGTCAATTTCTTAAAAGGGAAACATACACCTACCATGCAGCCCATCCACTCCACTCCTAGATGTTTACCCTACAGAAATGAAAGCTTAAGTCCATACAAAGACTTACAAACAAATGTTTCTAGAAAGTTATTTGTGATAGCCAAAACATAACACAAATGTCCATCAAGTGAGTACATAAACAGTGTTGTACCTGTATAATGGAATATAATTATGCTGAGTAAAAAAGCCAAACAGAATGCATACTGTATGATGCCATTTATATAAAATTCTAGAAAATGCAAATTAATTTACAGTGACAGAACACAGTACAGCCCTTACCATGTGATGGGGGGCAGGGGAGTTAGGTAAGGATTACAAAGAATAATGAATATGTTCACTCTCTTGACAATGGCGACAGCTTTATAGGTATATAAACTTATCAGCTTGGACACTTTAAACATGTATAGTTTATTTTATGTCCATTAATACCTCAATAAAGTTGTTTTTAAGGAGTAACCGCTCATATACATTACAAAAGTTATACAATCTGTCTCGTTTCCCCTTTTCAGCCTCTAGCTCCATGCCCCAAATATTCCAAGTCTTCTCCTCAGATTAAACAAGCGCAGCTATTTCCTCTAACTTTTACAACCAGAATTAACTTTTCCTTGTGCCCTTAAAAAGTCAAATCGATAAATATTTTAAACCTAACAATCAACCCTATAAGAATTAAAAACAAAAATATTTTCAGCACAATGTTTCAAATCTTCCACATGTTTTACCAGTCTCAGAGAGATTAAGTGACTTGCCCAAGTTCACATAAGAAGTGAATGGACAAGCTGAGATTCAAAGTCCAATCTGTCTCACTCCAAAGCCTGTGCTGATAGCAAAAACCACTGTGCCCCAACTCTAGGATATTTTTATCACCATACGCTTAAACAACAATAGCACATATTAAAGGAAATTCAATTTTCTTAATTTTAAGTACAACTGACAACCCAAACTGTTCACCAAGTGATGCAAAAGTTGTTGAGCCAGCTTTACTAAACTCATCTGTATCTAACAGTACAATGTTCTATGTGGTTATTAAGGTAAAACAGATCCTCCCCATCTTGATTATATTAAGCCTAATTTCTGGTATCTTAAATACCTTTTTACTTTGCTTATTCCATAGTAAAATGGTAATTTTTAACTCATACCAGTTTATATTGACCCAAATTCTGAAAAAATAGAAGCCAAACTACTACACTATTATTTAGTAGTCCAAATGAATGCACAAAAGAGAATGAGGTACAAAGTTTAAAGATGAAACAAAACTAATTACACACACTTACCCTGCTGCTAATTAAAAATATCCTAGTGTTACAAGTATACAATTTCAGTGCTAGTATTATCTTTGTTCAGATGAAGCCCTCTAGCATTTAATTATGTTACTTAATTATGAAGACAATCACATCACCTTCCAGTTCTTCCCTGGAAGAATGTATTAATACATTAATACATTAAAGCTTAATGTATTAATTTCATGGTTCCCATATATTTCAGGATAGGAACATGTCAATAAAGAATATATGTCCACGTGACTGAAGATTTTAGCTGTGGCAGGATTTGAGACATTAACAGAGGAAAATAACCCTAAGTCCCACTGGTAATTTTAATTGTCAGGAGATATGTAATGCTGCATTTTAAGCTTAAGTAACATTTTTAAAGTCTCCACAGAGAGGGAACATGACTATAAAAAGAAACAAGAAAATCATTAAGTGACATGCTTTATTTCCGTTTGAGTTCAATCAATTAATAAGTTTACCTCAATTCAGTATCATCTTACTCCCCAGCTTCCTTCCTTGCCTATCAAAATAATAACAGTAATAACAGAGTCAGTGCAAAATGTATGAGTCATTCTTCAGTCATGCCAAGGACATAACCTTCAACCTAAGATTAAAAATAAAGTGTTATGCATGATATTCAATACTGTTTAACTTTTGGGTGCTAAGAATCTAATAAATATAACATTTCAAAAGAAAATTAAACAATCTAGATCATTTCCGTTCACTTTCATGATTTCATAAGCAGATTTCTATGGCTTTGGCTACATGTGCTAATATTTGGATCCTGGTGGAATTTGGTATCATTTAGTTGATAATCTGTATCACCAGTTCGTACAAGGCACAGAAAACCTCTCTACTCCCCTATACACATCAAAGCATTGCATTTATTATTCAAATGGTTATTCTGACAAAACCATTACTCAAGAAGAAAGCAAAAAAAACCCTTATTTTTTAAAAGATACGCCTTTCACACAAGATTCCTTTAACCATCTATGTCATTTCTGGCAAAGCCTTTATTTCCTAAAGAATACATACATTTTTAATTCCAATTTACCTTACCTATGAGGGTCAGGGCTTGTTTTTTACTGGCTTTCATGCAAAGTGAATCTAATATTCTATAAATTTACCTTAACTTCTAATCTAATAAATCTATAAATTTACCTTAACTTCTTCCTAAGTTCATATATTTTTAGTCTTTTCTAAAGAAAACACTAAATTTAAATACAGTATATGGAAAGTATGCTCAAATCATGGTAAATGTCTCACAACTAACTACCTTTAAAGCATAACAGGAATGAGCTCATGAACTCATAAGCACACACCTCAGGGTGAAAAGAAACATCTTTTGGTAGAGTTCTGAGTTCAGAACATTTGGGTTAGTAAGAGAAAAGTTTCATGATCAGGAATACAGCTATTTTCTTTCTCTCTCTTTTTTCCTTCTTTCTATACTAAAATTCATATGACAGCTATGTCATCAGGTAACTTTTGCAGAGTCTGAGAAGTTTCTTGGCTTACTGAGAAAAATTCAACATGTTAGTCCTCAGTATCTCCCATTACCAGTGAAACTGAGCAGACTGGCTGAATCGTAAATCAGGATCTCATTAGCAAAGATTGCATTGTAGACAGAACCTAATAGGGCAACATAAAGTCAGATATGAATTTCATATGGTGAAGAAAGATGTGCTTTGTCTCTTGATGGCTGCCAGGTACCACAGATGAAGTTAACTTACCTAATACTACTTCTAGTCATGGAGCATTTCAATGCCACTATTTGGTAATCAAAGTGATAAATACTACTATTTCAGTCATCAAGAGACCCCATTCCTCACTCTTTTGGTTGTTTGTGGAAGGAGAGTGTGTTCATTAAGGTATCCTATATTGACAATGCCACAGTTCTTAAAAGGATAACGGCCTTACATGCACCAGCAATCGCATTCAAAATAATGCAGACCTTGCCGCTGAACAATACAATACAGCCATCCTTTCGTATCCTTGGGGGAATGGTTCTAGGATCCACTGCTCAAATGCTCAAGTCTCTGATATAAATTAGAGTAGTATTTGAATATAACCTATGTTCATCCTCCTATATACTTTAAATCTCTAGATTACTTATAGTACTTAATACAATGTAAATGTTATATAAATAGTTGAAATATGGCCGGGTGTGATGGCTCACACTTGTAATTCCCAGCACTCTGGGAGGCCAAGGCAGGTGGATTGCTTGAGCTCACGAGTTCAAGACCGGCCTGAGCAAAAAGGAAGACCGTGTCCCTACTAAAAATAGAAAAAACTGAGGAACTTGAACCCTTGGAGGTTGCTATGAGCTATGATAATGCCTCACTACTCTACCTAGGGCAATAGCTTGAGACTCTGTCTTTAAAAAGTTGAAATATCGTATTGTTTTATTTGTATTGTTTGTATTTTTTAATGTTGCATTGTTTTTTATTGTCCCTCCTACCCTAATAGTTTCTATCCACAGTTGGTTGAATCTGCAGATATGGAACCCTCAGATTCTGGGGTGAACTGCAGATGTATTTCCAACTGTCAAGGAAGTAACAGAGCTATCAGGAAGCAAGTATTATTTATCCATTTTTGTTGTGATAAAATACACAGAACGTAAAATTTACCATTTAACAATTTTTAAGTGCATAGTTCAGTGGCATCTATTACATTTACCAAGCAGTTTTATTTTAGATTCAACTGGACTATAGTGTTAATGTCTGGCTATCTAGTCATTCATTGGTTGATATGCCTGGCTTCACAGAGATAAATATCATTCTATTTCCAGGTAACTTCTTGGCTAAGTATTCAAAGTCAGAGTTTATTCAACACACTAGGGTTTGTATGCTTGAGATGAGGAATGACCTGCCAAAACGAAGCATTCCTTCCAGATGGAAGATAGAAACTTTGATCTTCTCTTCCTCGTCGTTAAACCTTTCAGAAAATAAGGAACCCACTATTCCCTGACCTTTGAGATTTTTACAAACTTCAGACTGCAGTTCAGAACATAGACAAGAAACTGTCCAAGGAAAACATGCCCCAAACGAACAGGATATAAACAAAGTTGTAACTAGGTAATTAATGGTAGGGACTTGACTCCCTTCACTTTACTTCTCTGATAACAATCTGGCATTTTATCAGTAGGGTCTTTTATCTGGAAGGATTCACTGTGTTCTGCTGCCTGGAACTATTCTGGGAGGGGACAAAGACAAGCTTTCATCTCGGACTGAAATGGAACTACATCTAGAAGGGATAAAGAAGAGTCAAAGCTGTAAAAAGACCTGCAAGTCTTTCCCTGACAGGGGAGCGGTAAATGGAAAATAGGACGCCCCCTTTCATTGAAAGCACAGGAGCAAATCGTGATGGGAAAAAAGTTGCTGCAGTCCTCAGATGGTGACAACTCGCTTTCTGCCTTTGTTTCAAGTTCTGCATCTTCTCCCTAATGTCTTCTATTTATCTTCCTGTCAAATCAAAACCCAAGAAATTTAAACAATGCATATTATGGGAAAAATAATAAAGTAATTCACCTCTCCCTGAGATGTTCATGCTGGAAGAGTTTAAAACCATATATTAAAAGAATTAAAGTCCACCTGTGCTCAGCCTGGGCCTGCTAAACAACAAAGACAACTGCAACCAAAAAATAGCCAAGCGTGGTGGCGGGTGCCTGTAGTCCCAGCTACTTGGGAGGCTGAGGCAGGAGAATACCAGATCATGAATTGCTCAGCGATTCTAGTTCTCTTCTGTCAGACTGTATAGTAATCCTGAGGGGCTCCCTAGGTCTACATCTAGGGCCCTCGTGACAGTTCAGTGGTTCAGGCAAGGAGGAGGACACAAGGAAACTGCTCTGTTGGCCGGATTTCAATGGGGAATTCTATCAGGACATGGCATTCTAAAGCTGCTACTTCAGGGACGTGTTCAACCATGCAGCAGAATGCAAATCCCTCTCTAGTCTTTTCAAATTTTTCCTAAGTCCAGTTTTCATTATGACTATGAATTAAATTCTGATGTCTTAAATCATGCAGAAAAAAAAAGGGGGTAAGAAGTGACTGAATTATACTAATTATATGACACTGGAGCTCAGCTAGAAAATATGAATTACATTTAAGTTTCTCTTTACTCAACTTACACATGTTACAATTAGTACTATTGGCAGAATGTGCTACTATTCTCTAAAATAGAGTGCACTACTACTACTGAATTTTACTTTTCATTATATCCAAACCAAAAAAGATGCTGAGCCACAAACTTTGGTTTTATAGGAAAAAGGGATACTCCTGGGGAAAAAACTGAATTAACAGTCAAGCAAGAAACAAACCAACACGACTCACCCATCACCCAAAAAGACAGATTATGTTTGAAAATATTTTCTGCCCACTGCTTTGTAAATTATTTTCTTGTCTGTGTGACACCTGCTTCAATAACAATTCAGCTTTTCCTTGACTACCTAGATATATTTCCACAGTGTCTACCAAAACAGATGGCCCGTCCCTGTATGATTGTTAATAACCAAAAAGGAGAAGCCTTATTTACACAGTAGCATCTTTCACACAAATACATATTTTGTTAATGCTCTGGACATGGTAGCAACTGAAAATCTAATGTGGGCAAGTCTAATTTTGATTTTGCAATTGTTTAGACTAAAGCTGGACTAAAGCTGAACTAAAGCTTACCTATAGGACTAAGAGTTTTCATCTATACAGTAGGGAGAAATATAGCATCTCTTGGGGACTGGCAGTCAGAGCACAAATGTCCCAGACCAGGAATTCTCCCTGACGCAAAAAACTTCAGGGGCTATGTCTTACCCTCCTTGTGCCCTCTGTGTAGGTTTCAGCTAGTAATCTTTGATTGAAGGACAGAAGTAATACTCTGGACATAAAAAATACGACACTGAGGAACAGGATAGAACAGTAGCCCATGCGTCCATCCCAGCACTTTGAACTCCTGGAGTGCTCAAACTCCACTGCTCATTTGAGTCCAGGAGTTCGAAACCAACCTGAACAACACAGTGAAACCCCCATCTTTATAAAAACTACAAAAAATCAGCCAGGCCACCATAAAAATGAGCCACGCATGGTGGCCTGCGCCTGTAGTCTTAGCTATTCAGGAGGCTGAAGCAGGAGGATCCCTCAAGCCCACAAGTTTGAGGTTTTATTTAGAAATCTAGTAAGCTATGATGATACATTCTAGCCTGAGCAAACCACCCCCCCACCCCCATCTCAAAAAGAAAACCAAAAATACCAAGGAACAAAAGGGGATTTTTAACTCACTTCAGAGGCCTTGAGGTATGGATTATGAACTAATACATTAACCAGATAGACACTACTGTTATTTACTCATTAAAGCAGCTCCCTATAGTTACTATATGTAATCCAAAGTTTAAAAAAAACTCATTTCACAACATTCATTAACACTTCACTGATTCAAATTTGCCTTTTTTCCAAATCAGTTCAGGATCACCACATAAGAAAACACTGAAAATTAAAAAAAAAAAAAAAATTTACATGTATTGATATACTTATGATTGTTTTCTTTCTTAAAAAGTAAAAAGAAAAGCTCAAGTAAGTTTCTATTAATATATGTAAAAGTATTTTATAAACTTCAAATTCATATATAAATGTTCATACTGTTGCAGTGTTGTTTTTTTTTCTTTTTCTTTCAGCAGCCCTAAAGATTTTCAAAATCATGTAAAATTTCAACAGTGGGAACTTAAGATGACATACTAAAGACAAATAGAAACCATTTTCTAAGAGTTTAAAAATCACACATAAATACCAGCTAACAAATAATCTCATTAAGATTTTATGCTTCATAGCCTCAAGCCACATTTTCTCTTTTCTAAAACACTTGTAACTGGGCAATGACCCATGATTTCCTAAAATAAGAAAAATTTCTTTTGTAAGAAATTGTGAGTGTTTCTCAAGAATCTCAGAACTTCAGTTGAGCCAACCTGTCATGACCACTTAGGCTTAATTGCAAGTTTTTCTTCCTTTTTTTCCTGATTTCAGATTAGAAAATGAGACCACTACCAATGCAACGCCCAAGGGTGGGGAAATATCTTAAGAAAGCAACGTCAGTCTAAATGTTTGTTACATAAAACTACAGGTTAATTTGACACACTGAGAATTAGCCTGTCATACTTCACAAGTATAGCATCATAAACAGACAAAGAGAAGGGAGTATTCTAGAATTAAAAGCTAGTACAGCTAAGGCAGTGGTTAAGAGTAGGGGCTAGAGCCAGATTACCTAGTTTCTAATCCAAGCCTTATCACTTTCTAGCAGTACGACTGAGAGCACTTTCCCTCTCTGCAGAATGGAAACAATAATGGCAATGACCTCATAAAGTTGTCACAATGATTAAGTTGATATGTGTAAAATATCAACCTAAAATAATGCCTGACCCATAGTAAATATTTGTTAATTATTATCATTTATTACTAATTAGGGTAGAAGAAAAATCACAGCAAAATATAGATACAACAAGAGGTACACAGCACAGAAAGATACCTCATGATACCAAACTTTTTCTGTATTTATATTGTATTTCTGGAACCTGACACATAATTGATGTTCTCAATAAGTATCTATTGAGCAAACAGAAAAAAAAAAAAAAATGAATCAATTCCTGACTCTTTAATGAGTCACTTTTTGACTATGGACACATTATGGTTTGTTTTTTTGTTTGTTTGTTTGTTTTGAGACAGAGTCTTAAGCTGTTGCCTTGGGTAGAGTGCCATGGCGTCACAGCTCACAGCAACCTCAATTTCTTGGGCTTAAGCGGTTCTCTTGCCTCAGCCTCCCAAGTAGCTGGGACTATAGGCGCCCGCCACAATACCTAGCTATTTTTTGGTTGTAGTTGTCATTGTTTGGCAGGCCCAGGCTGGATTCGAACTCACCAGCTCTAATGTATGTAGCTGGTGCCCTACCTGCTGAGCTACAGGTGCCGAGCCAAGGACACATTATATGTTTACTCTTTCTGGGCCTTGGCTTTTCCATGTCTAAAGAAAGGTACCAACACCTGCCACTCACTAGCTCAAAGTGATGATAATTTAAGAAGTAAAGCAAGTAATTTCAAACTTAGTGGGTATCTTTCAGAAGTCAGTGATTTTTTAATCCAATGCTCCTTTGTTAATGGATACCTGGAATCCTGATTCTGACATGTCCCCTTTTAAGCTAGCCAGGTGGAATGTGTTTAGTGTGTTTAGACATTGTACGAGACCTTAAAAGAGGGCTGCTCAAACTTGGGCGTGCAGAGGTAACTGAAATTCTTCACATTGTTTGTGAGATAGGAAAAACGACATGTCCACTAGAAAGCTAAACCTATAATTCTCTGCAAGTTCTCGATTCATGACTGACTCAGTGTGTATTGAGTGGCAACCCTGGAAACAGCATGTAAAGTGAAAAAAAGGGATGAGAGCAGGAAAACCAGGTGCGCTAATGTTCAAAGAGGCAGCAAGAGGAAGCAAGCCCTCTAAGAGGAGAAAGAAACAATGGCCAGAGAAAGTTCCAGAAGAAAGAGCCCAAAAAGAAAGGAGTTTGCAATAGTGTCAAAGTCCAGAGAAACATCAGGAAAGAAGAAGCCCCAATAGCTTTTGTAACTAAGAGTCACTTGTATTTCACATTTGTCAGTACAGTTTAGTGAGGTGGTGAAAGGAGAGGTTACTGCAGTGGGTTAAGGAGGAGGTGGAGGGTGACGCCTGTAGCTCAAGTGGCTAAGGTGCCAGCCACATACACCAGAGCTGGTGGGTTTGAATCTGGCCCAGGCCTGCCAAACAATGACAACTACAGCCAAAAAAAAAAAATAGTCGGGCGTTGTGGCGGGCGCCTATAGTCCCAGCTAGTTGGGAGGCTGAGGCAAGAAAATCGCTTAAGCCCAGGAGTTGGAGACTGCTGTGAGCTGTGACACCACGGCACTCTACCCAGGGCAATAGTTTGAGGCTCTGTCTCAAAAAAAAAAAAAAAAAAAAAAACAGAGAGAGCGAGAGCTGTCAATAGGTAGGGTGGGTGTCTTCGTGGAGAGATCTTACATTTGTAGCTTCTACCCTTTTCTTGTAAGAAACAAATGATGAGAGCAGGGAAGCTGTTGAGTTGGGCAAGGGCACAGTTACAAGTAGGACCTCAGTACCTACACCTAAGGGATGAACAGTGCTCAAAAAGGAAAGTGAGAGATAAGAATAAGTGGTGAAGGAGAGAATGCCTCTAATTGGTTTGGAAGGGAGGCAAGATGAGCACTCCAGAGTCTCAATGTTCTAGGTGAGTGAGAAAATAGGAAGGAAAAAGTAAAAAGATGTGAGGGTGAATGTAACGTACACAGCTGATGTGACAAATGCAGCTTGTTTCTACTAGAAGATTATGAATAGACTGGTGAGGGGCAAGGCCCAGAGGGAGAGAGGGAAAACTGTTAGTCAGGGAGAGATAACTAAAACATACCATGTCATTATCTTCCTCATTTTCAGCCTACTATAATTAATCCTTACCTTCTTACTCCACTTCCTAATTCATATTTTCTCCCTGAAGAGGAAAAAATACATTTCTGATCTTACAATGTTCCCTACTACGTAGGATAAGATGACTGCATATTCGTTAGCATTTGGGGCTTCGTAATGTGAAATCTTTCAATTCAGCATTAAAAATGCCATCTATAATTTTTGAGAAGATATTTAAGATCAAGGAAGTGAAAGCTCCTTATGAAAATGTGTTATAATATTTAAAAATTTTAAATATTGCTAAATTTTTTAAAAGTCCACTACTATTCATTATTTTCAAAGGCTTAAATGCAACATTTGGGGCAAATACTGTTCTTTATTAAACTTACCAAAGATTTACCATCAATGATTTCTCCTATGCAACAGCAAACCATTTATTTTGTGAATTTCCTGGGTCATCCTTGGTTCAAGTGGAAGCAAAGGTCTTTATGATGCCTTCCAAGTTATGAATCATAAACTATCACAATCTTCCTCTTATTGGATCTTCCTGTCTAGCGTGGGCAGCTAGAATTTTCTCTCTTCTAGCATGAACTGTGAGTCACCAAGATGGTAGACTGAATTCCCATATTCTTTTCCTCCCTTGTTATTTCAGAAAACCTCTTGGAATTCTCCAACCCACTGAGGTGCTCTTCTTTCTAAGCCTCAGTGCTTACAGTATATACCACATAATTAAGTGGTTAACAGACACTATGTCAGGTTCACAGCATGTGCTTTATCTCACTAGCTGACTGCTAGTTCTTTAAGGATAAAGATCTTTTCCTTTACTTTGCATCTTACCCAAGACCTAACACTAGCTAGGTACACAATGGATGTTTAACAAATACTTGGTTCATTGATTAACTGACTGGATTCAAACCTTTAGTGTGAATGGCAGCAATAGGCCATAGATTATCATCATTGTCAGAAATTTCACCCAAGAATGTGACTAGGTGCAGATCAAATCACTTGTTCTAACATGACCTGAACTGGCTTGTTGAAGTAACAGATAACACTAAAGAAAAGCTAGTCCCTACAAGTTTTGTTTTTCTAGCTTGCTTTGTCAATGCATTCCATAAGAGGTGAAATCTTCATTCCTTTTGCTCAAAAACATATTTAGAAAATGGTCTTAAAGAGATCGGCACCAGAGACAAAGTCAGCCAGGTCCCCCTCTAGAAGTGAGAGATAAAAATTGGTGACAGACGACAGAGTGTCTTTTTATGCCAAAACTCTTTGCAAAAAAAGCCACACAATTAGAAAACATGATTTCATTCCACATGCTGAACCTCAGCTACCATGGAGTAGAATTCGGAAATTCAAAAGGCCATAAGTACAGCTCTCCAAATAAAAGTGCTAGGTAGAGACACAGTAAAAAGAAGGCTAGCTGCCCAAGCATTGTGATTTCCCCAGAATTAGGAAACAACCTTACAATCTCTGCTTCTAGGTCCTCCCTGTGTAAGGCCTAAAATGCTATGACCAGAGGTTTGCTGCTTTATTTCAAAATGTATGGCTTTGTAATACAACAAATAGCTCCATGGAAGGTAATATTGGGGACATTTACACATATGCAAGAAATAAAGGAATGGAAACAAACCAGGCCCATATACAAAGAAAACCTGAGAAGCTGAAAATACTCAAGTAACCCCGAACATCTGCATTTTTAACAATCTGGTCCCCAAGCCTGAGCTGGTACTGGACAGTCACACTAATGAAACTAATGGGCCAGGGTTTCCACAGGTTGATGGGGTAGCAGATCCCTTCTTTCCCTCAACAACTGTTAGCAGATTACGATGGTGAAGAGACTCCTTTCCTATAATTTCTTACTTTAAGCCTCATGGAACTTAGTGGTAACCACAGGTCAGGTAGAATTTTGGACATACAAGCTGGCCAGAGGGAGGAAATTCTACGTAATGGTTAAAGTTTGGGAAGTTCTATATTCTCCGTACATCTCTGTTCAGAGATCCTTTGGGAAATTTGGATAACAAAGAGTTGTCTATTTTAATTATTCTTTGGAAAAGCATCTCTGACTTCTCAACAACTCAGATGTTCCTTATGCATGTTCGAAAATAAATGTGACTTCAGCCAACATCTGGAATAGAGAAAAATACAGCAACCACAAAAAAAAGATAATTAAATTAATAAGGAATGCTCTTTAGACATAATATCTCATAGGCCAAAAAAATGTTTTCAGAACTATGTGGAACAAAGTTATAAAAGTTACTTAGAGGCTAAATTTAAGTGGATTAATTTCTGGAGGGGATACCATCCAGGAGCAGACACTGTGACCTTGTGGGCCATTCCAAGAACAGCACCCCAACCTCTTTTCTTTGAGAGATTGGGAAATCCATAAGCAAAATGTACAAATATGTGTTGCGGGTTTAGAGGCACGTTTACCATTTCATTCAGAATTTACTACTGAGTTGTTTAGTCATCGCAAATAGACACTGTGATGATGATCTAACTCAGCTTCAGACACATGGAGAAATCTTTTAAAAGATATGAACAACATGTGATCAGTTTTCCTTGAACACTTTCACTGATGGGCAAGCTCAGTATTATAGAAATATGTTCATTCCCTCGATGAATAATATTAATTTTCACAAAATGATTCTTTATATTAAAAGCTGAAGTCTATCTCCTACTTTACTATTGGAAGTAAAAAGGAGAAATTACATGCCTTCTGCCATATGGCAGCCTCTTAAGTATGCAAAGACCGTTACCATGCTGCCTCCAAGTCTTCTCCAGTCTGTTTCCATACGTTTAGCTTCCTTCACATCATGGTCACCTCCCCTGGATAAACATCAGTTCATCAGTGACCCTTCTAAAATGGGGGGCCCAGAGCAGAATAACAAGCAGAATAATGTGGGTATAGGCTAACCAGCAGACTTCAGAGGGACCAGTCCCCACTATCTAGAAGCAGCAACAGTGTCACACTATTTTCTCAAGGTTCAACAGGAAATTTCATTCCCCAGGACTTTCTTTTTCTTTTTCTTTTTTTTTCCCTAAAAACAGCAATGAAGCCAGATATCCCTCATTCTGTATGTACACACTTTTTTAACTTTTAAAAAATCAGAATGTGGTACATAGATCTATGAAATGCTATCTTAATAGTCTCTGCCCATCAATCCAGTCTCCTAAGATTATTCTGAATCTTCTTTTTAAATCATAGACTATATCAAACATCCAAAAAAGTATAGAGAATAATGTGACATTCAACATTTGCCTTAGAACACATTACAAACATAATTGAAGCTCCTAGTATATGGCTCTTAAATTCAATCTCTTCCTCCCCATGCAGAGGTAACGGCCATGTGCCTGAATTTGTTTGCCATGCCCATGCTTGAAGACTATTTTGTACCTTGATTTCCTCACAGATTTGATAAGCATGCAATCTAGTCTGTCTTCATTTAAGTAAATAATTCAAATGTTGAATAAAGACGTACTGTTCTCATCAACTAGTCTAGTAACCCATCAAAACAAAGTGGTGACTCAGGCATGACTTATTCTTACGGAATCCTTACTAGTTCTCAGCAAATAAACTGCAAAGTGCTTGCAAGTGATACATTTAATAATGTATAATAAAACAACCAATAGCAATACAATTGTGGTCACTAACAAAATATGCTTTTTCCTCTCTCTTTTGGAAATCCTTCTACAGGCTCCTGGCACATTTCCACCCCACATTTCCCCAAAATTACTGACATAGTTCTGGGCTCACTTCTACCCAAGAGTAGGCCCATTTATCTGGGTTCAGGGATATGCCTTCACTCACGGGATACAGTGCTCTTTTTTCTATTGCTTCATCTGCATCTGGTTTCAGGGGCTGAAAATAAATCTGCTCTCTATCACCATTATGCTATCAACCCTTTCCTCTCTTCAGAATTTTTCTTAACATGCAAAGCAAGGAGCATTTACCTTCTATTTTGTGAGCAGGATTACCCCCACCATATAGGTGATAATAGGAGCTTCCACTCCTACACAGGTTCCCTATTAATGCTGCAGTCAGCTGGAAGTCTTTCTCCCATGTGTTTTGGCTTGTTAATAATTCTATGACTATGAACAGAAAAATGGTGCACACACACACACCCCTCTTTTATTCTTATCAATCCAGACTCCTCTTCATTTGGCTCTAACAACTTCAGCAGGGTAGCTAAAGGGGGGCTTCCACAGTGGCTCACTGGAAGGCAGTCAGAGGGGAAGGGTCTGCAGTGCAGGAAGGTAGTTACAGGTTCATAAGACCAGAGAGAATCTAGGTAACATCCAGGTCAACAGCTTAATTTGATAGAAAAAGAAACAGAGGGTCAGAGAGGTAAAGTTACAAACGCAAATGTCAGAGCTCATATTAGAACACAATACTTCTAAAAGTCGAGGTGAGCCTCTTTTCCACATAAACAGTAATCAGTGGAATACAAAATGTGTCTCTACTGTTGTAGGACTACAAGTCTCTAAGTACTTCATAGATACACATATCTGCTCAGATACAAAAAGTTTCAGTTCCAAATTAGTTTCATTTTCCTTTTACTCAATCCTACCCGGTGCTCAAACCCAGGCCAGGTAGAGAAAGACAAAACACAAACCAAAACACCCCATAGCTGCTTCTGCATGGAAGGAGCTTAAGCCGTATTTGGAGAGAATAAGCACTGAGCATTACGAAATGGTGCAGTAATGAGAAATGGTAGGATAAGTGATGTAAGGAACAACATGCTAGTGACATTTAGAGAAGGGACAGGTAATCAGAGGGATAGAAAGTAAGGAGGGCATGACTTCCTTTTCAGCAGTATTTTAACCATTCTTTGCCTCATTTCTCTCTACATAAAACAAGTTTTGCCCTTTACTTATCTACATGGATTCTGGAAAAGCAGAACAAATAGAATTGTGATGTGCAGCCTTAAAGAAGAGCCCCTGGTATTATCATCAAAAATGATAATAGAAGCCAACTACTTTCTACTGCAAAAACCCCAACTCTATACCATGGAAAACAACTTCTTTTAATTTCTTTGCCTGAGTAAGGAGCAAAGTGATAATCACTTAATTACATAACTTTCAAGGAAAAGAAAACAAGAGTCAATATTATTTCCCAAAGTCATAAGATTAAAAGGACTAACAAACTCTTAAGTTTTTGTATACCTAACCCCCTCCTTTTTATGACTAGTAGAATCAAAGAGTTCTATGAAATATTTTTAAAATATATAAAATATGCTTTTTCCAACTCTCTGATTGCTGACTAGCCATTCATATTTCAACTAAAAAAGTTTCTACTTCATAGGCCCGTATGAGTGATTCCACTGTCATATGTTCAAGATTATATTGCTATTTGTACTTCAATATTTGTCAGAGAAAAGAAAAGCAGGCCAGGCTCAGTGGTGTTCACCTATAATCCTAGCTACTCGGGAGGCTGAAGGAGGAGAATCACTTGAGCTTAGGATGTCAAGGCCAATTTGAGCAACACAGTGAAATCCTCTTTAAAAAAAAAAAAAAGGACCTGGTGGGGAAAATCCTTTTAAAAGTACTCCAAAACCTGTGTGCATGGCTCCTACCTATAATCCCAGTTATTTGGGAGGCTGAGACGAGAGGATCACTTGAGGCTAAAAGTTTTTTTTAATTTGTTTTGATTTTTAGCAAGAAAAAGAAGTTTTATTAATTAATTATATACAACTTTGAAGGGTACCAGCTGCTTTTTGGAAATCTAAAATGTTAGGTTTCAAGGCAGCTGCCTGTCTCCCAAAATGTCAGGGTTTCAGGCAGCTGCCTAGGTCCTTGGTTCTTGGCCAAAAAATGACCAGACACCCTACAGTAAGTTAAGCATGAGAGAAATTTTATTACAAAAGAAAAAGGTAACTTTACAAAGTAAGAGCAAGGTATAGGCTTACAAAGCAAGAGATGCTTACCATGGACAGCTAACCAGCCCCCGCTGTCGTGACAAATAAAAGGCAAGGAGGCCAAGGCCAAGCATTTAAGAGCAGTTTGGGCAACATAGTGAGACCCCCATTTCAGCAAAAAACAAAAAATAAAAAAATTAGCTGGACATGGTGGCATGGGCTTGTAGTCCTAGCTAGCTACTCAGGAGGTTGAGGCAGGAAGATCACTGGAGCCCAGGAACTCAAGGCTATAGTCACTATTATTGTGCCACTGCACTCTAACCTGTGTGAGAGGGAGACCCTATCACTTAAAAAAAAAAAAAAATGGTTCCCCAAAAAGGCAGTGAAGGGTGAAGGGATTTATCCCACATGTATTACTCAGATCTTAGTTATGAGCAATAAAAGCCACTTTCTGTCTCAACTGATATCCACATACTCACAGTTAACCACACTGGTCCACACAGGTAGTAACAGCCTTATCCAAATGACACAGCTAGTGTCCAGGTGGCAGAGGCCAGAGAGAATTAGGTCTCTTGTATCCTGGACCTTTGCTCTGTTCAGGACTCTATGGTCCGACGTTTGGGGCATAAGTGGTTTCCTATAGCTCTTCAAGTGAAACTTGAAACTCACTGGTGAGTGAAAGGAATCTCACTTGTGAAAGGGATCTCAAAGTTGCATGTCCAGAGACTTGGGTCTCTGAAAAAGACTTTCTAGTCTTCTAAAAGACTAAAAAGAAGTCTTCTAAAGAAGACTAGACAAGTAGGCCCTGGTGACTTGGATTCAAAGAGCCAACTGGCCTTCCTTTTAAAACATGAATCACTCTCTTTTATGGTATTGGATCTAAAAAATGAATGGTATTAAATTGAAGGCATCATATTCTCATGATAAAGGATTATCTATTTGAATCCAACATGGCATCATAAAATACAATGGATTAAAAAATTGTTTTATTTGTTTTTTTTTAATTATTTTTTATTAAATCGTAACTTTGCACATTGATGCATTTATGGGGTTCAAGATTTAAAAAATTTTAAACAAAATGTTGGGATTAAAGTTATCATTTTTGTTTCAAGATGATGCACCCACCATAACTATATATAAACTTTGGAAAAATTCAAATGAGTAACTTCTAAGATTTAAGTCAACAAAGAAAATCAACAGAGAAATAAGTCTGGATGAATTCTTAAATGTGGAATAAAGAACTAACTATATAAATAATGCTACAAATACAGAGAGGAAGGGAACAGCAAGTCAGTACACATAAATCAAAAAGAAAGAAAAAGCTGTTGCTTAGGCTTTTAATTTTTTCATTATGCAATTCACTTTAGCACAGTCAAAGCAACCTTTGCACTACTTCTACAAGTAGAATTCCAAATTCTGGAAAATTGTTTTCTTTAGCTAAACATATAGTATCCACAAGCCTGATTAAAGCACTTCCAAGCACATAAATCACCATTAACGCTACAAAAACAAAACACTGCCCATCCACTATGCATACGTGATCTTTTTAGCTATTATTTCTAGTCAAAAGAGCCTATTCTTTACTATGACTAGAACCACAGACGTTGCCCGGAATGACAGGTTTTATGATCAACCTTTCACTCTCTTTGTGAATAATCTTCTCAGAAGTAATCTAAATCAAATGTGTATAGTTTCATCAAATTCATTATTTTTAAAAACTCTGTGTATCGTTCATTTCCCCAGTGAACGGTTTGGGGTAGCATGGGTTGATCCTGTACTAAGTTGATGAAACTCCAAACTGGGTTTTCTAACTCTAAATCTAGGGTTATTCCACTTCACCAAAGAAGATGGTCAAGAAAGAAGAGCCAGCCTTCTTCTCTATCTGGCCACAGACCAAGCCCATAACCCTAGGCAACTGTCTCCACTTGTGCCCGACCACAGATGGCAGATCAATCCGATCAGCAACCTTTCCTACAAGAAAAGCAAAGTAAGGAGCATTTACGCCCACTGATAAGGACATTACTTCCACACCCCTGAACAACCTGTACTGAGATGTACCAACTATGGATATAGGCTCTTCATCTCTCTCAGTTGCATAAATTTCAGGTTTCATGTGCCCTTCTTCCCAGTGAAGCTAAAGTTACTGGCTACAAAACAGGCATCCTTATTTTGGTATAACAGAAAGAGAACATCTAACACTCTTTAGTTTGTTTGTTTGAGACAGTCTTACCCTGTTGCCCAAGCTAGAGTACTATAGTGTCAGCCTAGCTCACAGCAACCTCAAACTCCAGGGTTCAAGCAATCCTTCTGCCTCAGCCTCCTGAGTAGCTGGTACTACAGGCACCTGCCACAACATCTGGCTAACATTTTTTCTATTTTTAGTATTCACAGGGGTCTCAAGCTGATCTTGCTCAAGCTGACCTTGAGCCCCTGAATTCAAGCAATCCTCCTGCCTTGGCCTCCAAGAGTGCTAGGGATTATAGGTGACAGCCATTGTGCCTACTCTTGACCTAGCTGCTCAGGACACTTTCTTGCTCATTCTATGCATTCTTAGGTCAAAATCTATTTCTTACTAAATCCCTTAAATAGCCTTACCAAGTATGACCCTACCACAGCCTATTAAAATCATCTGTGTGTGGCTCTGGTGGTGTTTAAGTTCAATACCCCAAATTTAATTTTGCTATTTAAAGTACGATCTGTAAACCAGCAGCAATCATGCAAGGGTCCTCAAAGTTTTTAAACAGGGATCAATTCACTGTCCCTCACACCGTTGGAGGGCTGGACTATAGTTTAAAAAAAAAACTATGAACAAATTCCTATGCACCCTGCACATACCTTATTTTGAAAACAAAACATGAACAAATACAATCACACCACCTCTGTGGCCCGCGGGCCATAGTTTGAGGACCCCTGAGTTTGTTCAAAAGGCAGACTCCAGGTTCCACCCTAGACTTACTGTGTCAGAATTTGTATGATACCTGAGCAGTATGTTTACATCTTAAAGTTTGAGAAGCACTGTTCTATAACACACAGGTACTCGATCAGAACCTATTTACTTTCCAATTAAGATATCAATTGTGGCATTTCTGCTGTTGGTGGTGCTCCATGAATCTTTACATAGGTACAAAGCAACCCATGGCATTTTCACTGGATGGACAGGATGATTACAAACTTCTTACTTTGCATCTTTTGAGTTTAAAAAATGATGCACTAAGTGCACTGGCTTCAAAACAAAATTTAAATATTCTATATCAATGCAATCTTCATTATACAATAGGTAATTTGAATATAACATATGAACATTCTGGTTGTATGTAAACTAATTAAACAACAGGTTGGAAGGATACTTTCTATGTAGTTATAGCTTGTATTTAGGATGTATCAGAATGAGACTGATTAGTACAAAACTTCCATAAATGGCAGGTTCTCAATACAGATGTGAAGGCTCTAAAGCAAATCTTTGTCTCTAATGCACTGTGAGTTTGTGCTCATGTCTTTACTTCTTGCATCAACTTTCTGAAAATGGTTCTTAGTTCTTTCCAGTTATTCATGGAAGAAAGTAATTTAAGGCCCCAGACTATCACTCAAATTCCTAAAATGAATCACCCTGGATGAGGGAAACTGGTAACTTTGTGTATCGGGAAACAAAAACCAGTCTGAGTGAGTCATCTCTGTGATCAAAGATAACACAGCCACAGCCAGGGCTTGGTACAAACAAATAGCTACAGCTATCACATGCCAGAATCTCATGTTTAATGGTTTCTCACATTAAAACGTGTAAGTCAGCTCTCTGAAACCAGGAAATAGAATCCAGGACACCAACTCGCTCTCTTGAGTTTAGGTTCTTATCCTTCTGCTCTAGGTGATTTTAACTTTTGGTAGATTAATAAAAATGAAGGTGCTATTTTACTAAGAGGCAAGCAGAAAGGTGAAAACTAATGATAGGATTGTGAAATATTTCATAAGAAAAAACAGTACTTCTTGGATGCCTACAGATTGAGATCTTTGATCCAAAATGAACGAGGTAATCAGAAGTTGCCAGATGCCTGAAAAAACGTAACACAGGAAGTGGTAAAAACTGCTAAAAATAGAAAAGCCACTTACTTTATTCCATGCATTCTCTATATTCATAGCTCTCTTTCAGGCACTCCAAGCTCAGAAGAGAAGATGAGTGGGCACTGCCATCTACACACTACCCGTTTTCATTCCCCCTAGCAGACTCCTCCAGAGTGAAGAGCTAGGTGTCCTGAAATCCTCTTGAACACTCCCCCCCCCCCCCCCTGCACAGGAGATACACACCAAGGCCAAGCCCGCCCCATGCTGGTCATGCTCAAAACAGAGACAATGCAAACACCAGCCTACCTTTTTCAAAAGCAGCATCTCCTATCAACACTACCTGACAACTAGGCAGGGCTCCAAGGAAAGCATACACAGGTTCTACTCACAATATAAATACCTTCTCTGTAATACTAAAGATCAGTTGGGAGTAACAGTGAGTAAGGGTAAGCCCCAGCCCTTGCCTTCACAAGACCCCACCTAAAAATAGAACAAACAAAAAGAGGGAAGTGGAAGGATAATTGGCAGAAGGGGGAAGGGCATTTGGCAGGGATCTCACCTATAGTGCACGTTGTGAGAGTGTAGGACATGCCTTACAACTGGAACTGTACCCTGGAAGTGAGAACTGTGTAATCTAAAAATCTGTACTCCCACATTAATTTGAAATGAAGGGAGAAAAAAAAAAAAAACCTCCCCAGAAAACTACTGAAGTTTTCTTTCTGAAGAACAAAATAAAACATTCCCACAAATCCCCACCCCACCCCACCCCCATTATTTTCCACACAGCATGCAACTACCTTATAATGAAGGGGACAAAAGGCGCCATGCTGAGAGTAGAAGCAGTGCCATCCATTGGGGAGGGGTAGAGTCTCTCCAACACCAACAGCAAGAGAAACATGCTTGTATGATGGCTTGGTCCTGCCATATCACTGAAAAAAATTATTACACATAAAAGATTTTAAATTTAAGTAGTGAGAGGCCAGGCATGGTAGCTCACACCTGTAATACTAGCACCGTAGGAGGCTGAGGCAGGTGGACCGACTAAGCTCATAGGTTTGAGACCAGCCTGAGCCAGAGCAAGACCCCACCTCTAAAAATAGCCAGGCATTATGGCAGGTGCCTGTAGTCCCAGCTACTTTGGAGGCTGAGGCAAGAGGATCACTTGAGCCCAAGAGCTGGAGGTTGTTGTGAGCTGTGATGCCACTCTACCCAGGGCAACAGAGTAAGACTGTCAAAAAAATAAATAAATAAAAATTTAAAAATAAAATAAAATTAAGTAGTGAGGCATTATCTTCAAACATTTCTTCTCCTTAATAATTATGTTTATGAAATAAGGCTCTCTCTGATCAAGGAGATAGTTCTCCTTTTTACATTTTTTTCTCCATTCACTTCATATCCTCCTAATGTGTATGATAAGGAAAAATTATTGGCAAAGTTGTGGACCAGGCTTTTCCACACAATCGTCTTTTCAAAGCTAATCATTTGCTTAACCAGAGTCTGCTGTTTTGATTAGAGCTATTCATACAGCAGTAAGTTGGAGGAAATGTGAAACTTTGACATCCAAATGTATTTAAGAAGGCATGAACAGGCAGTTACTTACGAGGGCCAGAAATGCCTGCCTGCATAAACTACTAATATGAAGAAGTGCATCACAAAAAAAAGGAAAATTCATTAATATAGCTTTATTTTCCAATTCTAGACAATTAGTGTACATTCATACCAATTACAAAAATTGCTAGAAGAATACAAAAGCACATGTTCTAAGATGTCCATACTAAAAATGCCACAACTGATGTAAATGAAAAGACAATGGTGAACTTTTCTTTCTACCCTGTTAAAACTGGAAACCCTCTTAATAGCTTTGCTTTGTGTTTCCACAGTCACTGGCCCTTTCTGCACAGGTAGGTATCCTGATTAGTCAGCTAATTTCTGTAGTTTGGCAATGGCAAGCTGCAACAGGACGGGAATAAAAAATGACAGGTGTGTGGGGCAGCACCTGTGGCTCAAAGGAGTGGGGTACCAGCCCGGGAGGTGGCGGGTTCAAACTCAGCCCTGGCCAAAAACTGGAAGCAAAAAAAAAAAAAAGAAAAGAAAAAGAAAAAGACAGGTGTGCATTAAACAAACTCAGTATTTAAGTACACTGATTTTTTTAAATACTAGGAAGAAAATAACTCTGAACAGAAGAGATTATTAAGTTTCTAAGTTAGTTCCTATATACTACCAAAAAACTGAAATTTTATCAAATGTAATTTAAAAAGACTTAAAACTAGTTTAAAAACTTTACATTGTATTTTTCACAACTTTTCAGGTACAATCTACTATGGAGAGCCAGGCAACATGATATAATTATAAAGAAACACTTTAAAAAAAAATAAAAAAAGCCAGGCAGCATTGTAGTTCAGTGGGTAGGGCGCCAACCACATACACCCAAGCTGGCAGGCTTGAACCTGGCCCGGGCCAGCTAAAGGACAATGACAACTGCAACAAAAAAATAGCCGGGCGTTGTGGCAGGTGCCTGTAGTCCCAGCTACACGGGAGGCTGAGGCAAGAGAATCGCTTACGCCCAAGAGTTGGAGGTTGTTGTGAGCTGTGATGTCACAGCGCTCTACAGAGGGCGATATAATGAGACTCCAATTCAAAAAAGAAAAGCCATCTGTGTTACCAAGAAGAGGGTTATTAAAAACAGTTGCCTAAGACATGATTGCAAGAGGGACTTTGCCTAACAAATGCAATCAGTGTAACCTGGTTTCATATACCCTCAATGAATCCCTAACAATTTAAAAAAAAAAAAGTTGCCTAGAGGGAAATCTTGACGCCTAGAGGGAAATCTTGACTAATAGAGTAATTCACATTGTTGGTTTCATTTTGCCCCACCTGATTCTCTCCTTACCTGTCCACTGTACTGGCCACAGCTTCCAATTGTTTGAGAAGAAAAGGATAGAGTTCTGGGAAACGAGAGAAAAACTCTCTCCCTGTCATTCTGTGGAGGGAGAGGAGAAAAAGATAAATTAATATCATTTATTTCCTCTGATTTTATAAAAAAGCCTTTTTTTAAACAGGATGATAACTGTGGTCATTTGTTTGGATATTTCATGAAGTAACAATTAAAAACAAAACAACAGCATCTTCTAACAATCAACAGAAGTGATACATTTGATTTCGGAAGTGTTTTTAATCACGGACTTTTATCTCAAAATGTAAGATTATGCATTTTACAAATATTGATATTCAATTCTGTCAGGGAAGACATACGTAACGTGTGAGAAGGCCAAGTTTCCACAATTGATTTCAACTGTGAGTACAGTTAACACCCAATCAATTGAGACTAATTCCACTTCAGCAATTAGGGCAAGTCTTAGAATGAGCTTTCTCAACAGTGGCATAAATAACATTTTGGACCAAATCTTTGTTCCAGGGGGCTGCCCTGTGCAGTGTAGAATGTTTAGCAGCCTCCATGGCTTCTACCCACCAAATGCCAATAGCACAACACCCCCCACTCCCAACACTCTGTAATCATGACAAGCAAAATGTCTACAAACACAGTAGAACCTCTGTAAACAGACCACCCAAAGGACCGTAACAACATATGGAGGAGGTCAACATAAGGAACTGGGCCTAGTGTACTGGTACATACATGTAGTGCATGTTGGGTCTATGAAAATTAGGTCAACTTAAGGAGGTGGTCAATGTAGGGAAGGGGTCAGCTATGGAGGTTGCACTCTGTTGCCAAATGTACCCCCTGAGACAAAATGGCCCCTGATTAAGAAGCACTGGTTTGGAGCATGGTTAGCAGAAGAACAGACCTGGCATGCAAGGTTCTGGAAATCCAATCTCCCTGGAACCTATAAGGATTACCTTTTCCATGTTTATAAAAACTACTATTGAATTCTGCCAATGTCCCCAAAATAATTCCTTGAACTACATAACTGATCAAAAAGATCAAGAAAAATATAGGACTTAAGAAAATATTCGTCTCCACTAACTATTAAAGAACCCCAATTAATAGAGACCCAGAAGATCACCTTTTTAAAAAAATTGAAATATATTTTACACACAGCAAAATGCTCAGATCTTAAGGGTACCATTTGATCCAGAAATGCATACATTCATGTAGTCCACACTCCCTTAAGACTCAGCAAATTTCCATCATCCCATAAAGTTCCCTCATGCCTCAGCCAGCTCCTGCCAAGAAACCACTGATTTGATTTCTATCACACTCAAGAATTTCATACACATTTAAAAATACTATATATATTTTTCTAGCTTTCTTCACTCAGCATAGAGTTCATGAGATTTATCAATATTACTCAATGTAACAATACTCTGTTTCTTTTTCTTTTAGTAGTCCATTGTATGAATATACCAGTTTATTCATTGTTCTACTGATAAACACGGACTCTCCAGTTTTTAGCTGTTATGAGTAAAACTGCTATAAAATTCTTGCATGAAGCTTTTTGTGGATACATGTTTTCATTTCTCTTGAATTGATAACTGAGAAAAAAAATGCAATATGTTTAACGTTTTAGGAAACTGACAGTTTTCCAAAATAGTTGTATCATTTTATAGTCCCCCATATTAGTGAGAGTTCTGGTGGCCCTACATCCTTTCCAACATTTGCTGTTGTCTTTTTTTCCTGTCATTTTAGCCGTGTGTAGTGATATCTCTTTGTAATTTGGATTTGCATTTTCTTGATGACTAATGATGTTGAATACTTTTCACATGACTTGCTCACTGACATGGCCCTTTGTGAAATAGTCTATTTACTCAAGATTTTTAACCATTTTTATTAATTGATTCCTTTTCCTTTGTCACATGTATGCATGGCAAATACTTTCTTCTAGTTTGTAGGTTGCCAACTTATTTTCTTCATAATGACTTTTGATGAGAAGTTTTAATTTTTTATCATATTTTATTCCTTTGAAACCAAGTCTTTCTTTGTTGCCCAGGCTCGTGTGCCATGGTGTCAGCCTAGTTCACAGCAACCTCCAACTCCTGGACTCAAATGATCCTCCTGCCTCAGCCTCTTAAGTAGCTGGCAGTACAGGTGCCCACCATGACATTCAGCTAATTTTTTCTATATTTAGTAGAGATGGGGTCTCCGTTCTTGGCTCAGGCTGGTCTCAAACTCCTAACTTCATGCATTCCTCTCACCTCAGCCTCCCAAAGTGCTACAATTAGGTACTGAGTCACCCCACCTGGCCAGAAGTTTTAAATTTTGATGAAGTCCAATAATTACTCAATTTTTTCCCTTTATGATTCATGTTTTCTATAGCCTGAGAAATCTTTGCCTATCTAAGAATGGTATGTTACACTTTCTTTTATAACAGTGGTTCTCAGCCTTCCTAATGCCATAACCCTTCAATATAGTTCCTGTGATCATGACCCACAAGCTGAGAACCACTGTTCTAGAAGCTTTATGGTTTTAGCTTTTATACTGAACTCCACAATCCATTTTTGGACTTTACATTGAAGTCCACAATCCTTTTAGACTCTCTTTGTCAGTTCACTTACTCTCTTTCTCAGTCTCTCTGTGTCACAGTTTTTATTGCATTTATAATCAATTTGAAGAGAATTTCATTCTTATAACATTGAATCTTCTAATCTATCAGCATAACACATCTCTATTTAAGGCCTTTCTTTACAGCATCTCACTAATAAAAATGTTATATACAAATATAGAAAAAAAGAACCTTGACCTCTATGCCACATCATACTCCCAAATTTCACCAAAAATGGATTAAGGAGAGTAAAATGGATTACTTAACTGACAAGGAGAGTCTAAAAGGTATACAGACACATGAAGGGTCACAAGAGTAGCAAATTTAATGTTAAAGAAGAACGATGTTGGAGGACTTAGTCAAAACAGCTAAAAATATCCAAGAACGTGGGTAGTTAGGACTCTGGAGTGGAGGGAATAAACAAGCCAATAAAATAGAATAGAAAGTACAGTAACAGACATACAAAAACTTGATTTGTGAAACAGCTGATAATACAGACCACAAAGAAAAATGTTGGTGTAAATGATTACCCATATGGACACAATCGAAACTGGAATCCAACCTCCTCCTATATACAAAACTAAATTCCACTGAAATCAACACTTTAAAAGAGCATAAAGGAAAAAATACAAAATAATATTTTATATTTTGAAAATTCAGAATTCTTCCCTATTCCTGGCATGACATTTCCCAATGACAACTCCAGGCAGCCTAGGTGACAAACCTTCCATATAGCAGCCTGGCCAAAGGGTCCCTAGAAAATTCTAACTTAATTCTGCTTAGCCACCTGAATTCTCCTGGAGGCCTGATTTGGTCCGAAATCATAAAATAATGACCACTTATTTGATTACAGGATTTGCTGAGTCTTCCCAAGGTGGCCATGGGAGACATAATAAATCTCTGTAAGGTTTATAAAAATGCCTTGTCTCTCTTGCATCTGACCATTCTAGACAAAAAGTATGGTTGCAAGTAGGGGATAACAGAAAAAAAAGGTACAGTTATAACTACTGAAATGGGGCAGGTGATTTTGAGTCAGCGGAGAGGAGAACAACCTTGACAATGGATGGATGTTACAGATCTCCATTTTTTGAAAACAGAACAATCTTCACCAAGGAAAATGCCCTACCATGGCTCTCCCAAATTGTCATGAGTACATTAAATTTAACTAAAGGCAGAATCTGTCATCCTCTACCAGACGGCTCTAAGCACAGTTTGATTGCATTTCCCCTTATAACCTTACTGAGACGTCTAACAGAAATTGCTTGGCCTTGGCTCTAGGACAATGGTTCTCAACCTTCCTAATGCCGTGGCCCTTTAATACAGTTCCTGTGGGTCGTGACCCACAGCGGTTGAGGACCGCTGCTCTAGGACCTAACCCTTCCAAACAAAACACCTGTTAATACCTCTGGAAACCTTCCTACTTTCTGTAGTCATTGCTCAGTCATTGCAAAAGTTAGTAGAGTATCAGTCAGCTGTTGGTACTACTGGCAAACAGGACAGGTTAGAATGACTACATATAAGCAGTCTCCAAAACCAAGAACTAGATTATTTGGACTGAATGAGGAACTTTACGGTACCTGCTAGTAGTTAGGCCACGTATGCTCCTCAACTAATGTAGGGAGCTCCCAAAATTATAAAAAAAATGTTTCCTTTACGGAGGCAGTAGGTATGCCCCTGAGACTTTTAATAACTTGCCTCCCTCTCCCAAAACATGGTGACTTGCACCTTAGGGGTGGTTGTTAAGAGACTTTCCCATTGTAAAAGATACCAACAATAGTTGCTGTAGCCCTCTTATGACTAGGAGTATCTCTCCCAAATAAGACCATACTTGCTTATTTACAGAAGCCTCCCAGAGGTATAAGGGACTTGTTCTTTTTGCACACCCTGTGGTTGGTCATTCCTACTGTGAAGTCATCCAATTACAAAATGTGGAACCCAGGAGTTTGGGGTTACAGTCAGCTATGATTATCCCATTGTTCTCCAGCCTAGGCAACAGAATGAGACCCTATCTCTCATAATAACAATATTTTTAAAAGACAATATAGAAATAAAGGATAAATGTTATTGAGTTTCTCACATTACTACACATATTGTAAAGTGAAGTAGTGACTGGCCTTTTCTAGACTCTATTCAAGGATTTTTATATAATAAACAGCCTTTGAAGATATGGTATCTCCCTCTGGAACAAAGGGCAGACATGTTTACTGCCCATTATAAAAGATTCATGTTCCTTAACTGAGTTCTTTTCCTATAAAGCAACCCACTGCATATACAGATATCATTATCCATCTCTACAATTCTTTACACTGCCCTGGGGGCACTAGAGCTCAGGACACGGGCACAAAAGTACTAATACTATGGGTATTGGTACTGTTGTAACACACTGCTCTTCATCTCTAAACTAGGTGTCTCATGTCTTCTACTAGCATCTGTGAAATTGTGCCAAGCTAACTTAATAGCTTGCAAGGAGAGTGAAGTCTAAGACCCTTTAAAGCTCTAGGCAAGAAGAGTATGCTAAAACAAAGAAGAGTAATTTGATAAAGTTTTAGATTCACAGTAGTCTAAGATATGGAATCTTAAACATCAAAATAGTAACAACTATGATTGAAATACATCAAAAAATAACAATGAGTTCATAATAATTCATTTTATTGGTCACCACTGGAAGCTGCTAGGATAGCAACTTAATACGTTAACAATTAATAAAGAAAGAAAAACATCCTGTATTCCTTGTGATTTGTTCACCCCTTCCTATATTACATAGGATAAGTAATTAAAGAAAATTCTTTCTAGAAGAATTCCAGCCAATAAATGGAGAAGAATAAAATTAGAAAAATTGCCATTTCACAACCTCTAATAAAAATAATAGGTCCAGGCAGTGATTATAAATAATAGCCAAAACTATTATGGGAAAGGTTGATAAGGAATGTCCTGATGGAAAAATCAAGATGGCACAACCTGACAGGAAACCACTGCTCAATCTCAACATCACTAAAAGTGGAATTACTGTTAAATGCCTCATGCATTAAACAGCACACACATTATCCATCAGTATTCCTGCCTAAAGAGAACTCAATTTGAATGTAATCAAGTCTCTAACTGTAAATTCCAGTTAGCAAAATTCCTAATATAGAGGAATAGAAGAACAAGTTAAATAACACTAAAAGAAAGCTGGCTTGGGAGCAGTGGCTCGTGTCTGTAAATCTTAGCACTCTGGGAGGCCAAGGCAGGTGGATTGCCTAAGCTCAGAAGTTTGAGATCAGCCTGAGCAAGAGTGAAACCCCGTCTCTACCAAAAATAAAAAAACTAGCCAGGCAGTGTGGCAGGTTCCTATAGTTCCAGCTACTTGGGAGGCCAAGGCAAGAGGATCTCTTGAGTCCAAGAGTTTGAGGTTGCTGTGAGCTATGACAGCACTCTACCAAAGGCGACAAAATAAGATTCTATCTCAAACAAACAAACAAACAACAACAAAGAGAAAACTACAAGAAAGCACTCAATCATAGCCAGAATTTTGAACATTACATTGGAAAATTACCAGGTTTCACTTGCACAGGAATAGAATAAAATGTTACAGAATAACAAAGACTTAATTAAGAGACCAAGAAACTTAAAAGACTCAAGAACTTAAAAAGACTAAATGCAATGTGTGGATGTTGTATGGATCCTAATTCTAACAAACAAACTATATAAAGCTATTTCTAGGACAATAAGGAAATTTTGAATATTAAGAAATTATTAACTTTGTTAGGCGTGATAACAGCATGACACTATTTCTTTTAAACTCCTTTATCACTCAGTAATGCATACTAAAGTATTTACAGGAAAATAAATACTCTTTTATTATTATTATGTATAACTCCTAATAAATACCTCCTTTAAAGGGGGGTAAGAAACAGATAAAATAAGATTAGCAAAATGTTGGTCATTGCTAAAGCTGAGCAATAGATACACAGAGGTTAATTACACTATTCATTTTGATATGTTGAAAATTTTCACAATAAAAAATTTTAAAAATTAAAAAAATAAAGACAAGCCACAAATAGAACATTTGTATTCATGTATCTACGAATTACAAAATCAGTATTCACAATATATGAAGACCTCCAGTGAATTAACAAAAGACAAACAATTCAATATAAAAATGGACACTTATCAAAATACAGTTCACAGAAGATAAATATTAGTGGCCAAGAAACATTTAAAAAGGTGCTTAACTACGCCAACAGACTATTTTATATCCTCAAATTGGCAAAGACTAAAAAGTCCAACAATATCAAGTAGTGAAACTTTTTGACATTGAGGCTGGAAATGAAAATTACACAATTACAACAATTATGAAACATAATTTGAGATTTTCTTGAAAGCCAGAGATATGTTTACCCAGTAACTCAAAAATGCCACTTTACATAAACAGAGTAGATAACATGGGTTGAACATGGGTACCACAGGCTTGTACACGCATATTCATGGCGGCTGTTTGTCCAACATCAAAAGAGTGAACAAATCAAGTAGAGTCCCCCTGCCTGTGGTAGGTATGTTCTAAGACATAGTATACAGTAATGTTTTTCCCATACACACACAGTTGTAGTAAAGTTTAATTTACAAATTAGGCACATTAAGAGATTTACAATAATAATCATAAAAATATACTGTAATAAAAGTTAAGTGAATGTGGTCTCTCTCTCTAAATATCTTATTGTACTGTACTCGCACTTACTGCGAGGATTTAAGATAGTAAAATGTCTACATGATGTAGGCATTATAACACAGTATTTACAACTCATGAACTGTTTATTTCTAGAATTTTCCATTTAATATTTTCAAACAACTGTTGACTGCAGGTAACTGAAAATGCAGAATGTGAAACCACAAATATCCTTATCCACAGTTTCAGTTACTCACAATCAAAAGTGTTCTAAAAACATTAAATGGCAAATTCCAGAAATAATTTATAAGTTTTAAATGCATATCATTCTGAGTAGCATCAGGAAATCTCTTTCTGTCCTACTTTACACTGCCCAGGATATGATTCATCCCTCTGTCCAGTGTTATCCATACTCTACATGTCACCAGCCACTTACTCACTTAGTAGCCAACTCAGTTATCAGATCAACTATTTCAGTATCGCAGTGCTTGTTTTAGCTAACTTTTCTTAATAATGGCCCCAAAGCATAGGAGTAATGATACTGGCATATTGTTACAATTGTTCCATTTTATTATTAATTATTGTTGTTAATGTCTTACCATGACTTTTAATGTCTTACCATGTCTAACTTAAAAGTAAACTTTCTCACAGTTATGTATACAGGGGAAAAAATAGTATATATAGATATAGATATATGATTTAGTACACTCTATGGTTTCAGGCATCCATTGAAAGGTATGCCCTATAGATAAGGACAGACTATTGTAATAGTCCATTTTTTAAGCTAGGTGGTAGATACAAAGTGCTTATTACATTCTTATTCTTTAAACTACCCACACACATTTTATATTCTTTTGTACCTATTTTATACTCAGTAAATCAAACTTATTACAAAAGAAAGTTCCTATTCCTTTTCCAAATTACAGACCCATCAAACATTTATTGGATGTTTTATCCAAAAAATGCTCTTTCCTTTTTTATTTATTAGATATTTTTATGGAAAAGGTAATAAATGCAAATGTTAAAAATATACACTAGCCCCACCCAGTGTCCCTAACAGACAACTATATAATAGTATTCTAAAGTACTCAACTTTCCCTTTGAAAAACTTCAGTGAATCCAAGTACATACTTAATAGTTTTTGCTCCCATAGATAAGCATATTATATATTTTCTGTACATTAATTTTTTTAAACTATATCTGTAAATTTGCTCAATGTAAGGCACATTGAGTTATTTTTTTCCATTTAATGGCTACAGAGTAATCTATAGTATGTTTAACTCTAATTTAGTTAATCACTAATGATAGGGCTTTTGGTCATTACCAGTCTTTTGCTACTACAAATGATTACATGTATAAATTCTCTTGTTCTTTTGTTTTTTATTTGAGATGCTATATATTGAATTTCTTTTTGCTAACATGTGCACTACTAAGATATACATCCATATTATTATAGAATGTTTTATAGCAATAAAAAGAGGGTTAGCATGATGCAGTACACAGAAAGATTTCATTGTTTTTTTTTTTTTTTTTTTTTAGACAGAGTCTCATTATGTCACCCTCAATAGAGTTCCATGGCATCACAGCTCACAGCAACCTAAAATTCTTGGGCTTAAGTGGTTCTCTTCCCTCAGCCTCCCAAGTAGATGGGGACTATAGGCACACACCACAACGCCCAGCTATTTTTTTTTTGTTGCAGTTGTCATTGTTGTTTAACTGGCCCAGGCCAGGCTCAAACCCGCTAGCCTTGGTGCATGTAGCTGGCGCCGTAATGACTGTGCAATGGGCACTGAGCCTGAATCATTGTTTTTCATTATTTATTTTATTATTTTTTTTATTTTCCAAAAATATAGAACACTTCACAAATTTGCGTGTTATCCTTGCACAGGGGCCATGCCAATCTTCTCTGTATCGTTCCAATTTTAGTATATGTGCTGCCGAAGAAAGCACTTTATCTTTTTTTTATTGTTGGGGATTCATTGAGGGTACAAAGAACCAGGTTACGTTGATTACATTTGCTAGGTAAAGTCTCTAATTGTGTCCCTCCCCAAAAAGGTTTGTCACACACCGTGCCTCCTTCCCTTTCTCTGATTTCCCTTTCCCCCACCCCTCACCATGCACTAGGCCATTAATTGTCCTCATATCAGAATTGAGTACATAGGATTCTTGTTTTTCCATTCTTGTGATGCTTTACTAAGAATAATGTGTTCTACTTCCATCCAGGTTAATGCAAAAGATGTAAAGTCTCCATTTTTTAAATGGCTGAATAGTATTCCATGGTATACATATACCACAGCTTGTTAATCCATTCCTGGGTTGGTGGGCATTTAGGCTGTTTCCACATTTTGACGATTGTAAATTAAGCTGCAGTAAACAGTCTAGCACAAGTATCATCATGGTAAAAGGATCTTTTTTTTCGTTCTGGGTAGATGCCCAATAATGGGATTGTAAGATCAAATGGGAGGTCTAGTTTGAGTTCTTTGAGGGTTCTTCATACTTCCTTCTGAAATGGTTGTATTAGTTTGCAGTCCCACCAGCAGTGTAAAAGTGTTCCCTTCTCTCCACATCCACGCCAGCATCTGCAATTTTGAGATTCTGTGATGTGGGCCATTCTCAGTGGGATTGATGATAACTCAGGGTGGTTTTGATATCTATTTCTCTAATAATTAGGGACAATGAGCATTTTTTCATATGTTTGTTAGCCATTCATCTGTCTTCTTTACAGAAGGTTCTATTCATGTCTCTTGCCCCTGATTTAAGGGATTGTTGGCTCTTTTTATGTTGATTAATTTGAGTTCTCTGTAGATCCCAATTATCAAGCTTTTTTCTAATTCAAAACATGCAAATATCCCTTCCCATTCTGTAGGTTGTCTATTTGCTTTGGTTGTTGTCTCCTTAGCTATACAGAAGTTTTCCAGTTTAATTAAGTCCTATCTGTTTACTTTTGTTGTTATTGCAATTGCCATGGAAGTCTTCATCATAAACTCTTTCCCCAGACCAATATCTTCAAGTGTTTTTCCCAAGTTTTCCTTTCAGGATTTTTATCATTTCATGCCTTAAATTTAGATCTTGAATCAATTTTTGTGAGTGGAGAAAGGTGCAGGTCCAGTTTCAGTCTTTTACATGTGGATATCCAGTTCTCCCAGCAAATTCTCTTGTTAACAAATTGCCCATCTGAGACTTAACAGGGTGAATGTTTTACACAGGAAGAAAGGAAAACCATTCCACTACAGGTCACTGCTAGATTCTTTATGACCTCAACATAAAACTGTCAAGAACATCAGTTTCCATTCTTAGTTCCATCCTTGGCTTTTGATTTTGTAAAGACGAGACACTTGAAGGTAAATCTGTATGCACTCAGTACTGGGATCCCTGACTATACTTGCCCATATAGAATCCCTCCATCTACAACCAAAAAGGGCTAAGGGATATGTCTCCTAGAGGAATGAATTATTAATATCCAGGGGAATAAGTAACTTGTTAAAAGCCTGATATCTCGTGGGCGGTGCCTATGGTTCAGTGAGTAGTACACCGGCCCCTTTGCCAAGGATGGCAGGTTCAAACCCAGCCCCGGCCAAACTGCAACAAAAAATAGCCAGGCATTGTGGCGGGTACCTGTGGTCCCAGCTACTCGGGAGGTTAAGGCAAGACAATCGTCTAAGCCCAAGAGCTGGAGGTTGCTGTGAGCTGTGACACCATAGCACTCTACCAGGGGCAACAAAGTGAGACTCTTCTCTGAAAAAAAAAAAAGTTTGATATCTCTTGTTAAAAAAAACAACAACAAGCATTCTCACTTATATGGACTATATAATTCTACTGATATGATCTAGAAACTGTCCTGGTAGACAACAGGCTCTGCTGACCACAATACTCCCAAAGAAAAGGGCTACAGAACTACTATTCTAAGACTAAAGTCATTATTTTAATTGAATTAAAGCTAACTGTCCCAAATAGCAAATTACACATAATTCAGTTAACTTTACCAACTCATCCATTTTGGAAGGTATATGAAGAAGGTACCTTACTCAAAGGTAAACATTTGATGAACATCAGCTAATTCTTTTACAATATTGTAGGAACTAGGTAGGTTCTTTACTACATCTTTTCAAAAATGAACTGTTAAAACTGTAGCCATGCTTGATAGTATAGGACTATGAAGCATCAACTATACATTTGTCAGGGCTTAAGAAAAACCTCAGGGAACAATGATCTTGCTGAAGCACTCTGAGAATATAGGAAGTATCCTTCTATTCTAACATACCAAGGCTCCTCAATACAATAGGAAAATGTTGACCCTACTTCTGGTTCAGCTCACCTAAAAGGCAAGAGTTCCAATTTATTGCAAACACAAAAGAGCTGAGCTCATATACTTGCCAGGGAGCACCATCTCAACTCTGTACTAGCCAAAAGCTAGTAAAAACTCGGCTAAATATTTATGAAGTGGCCTAAAGGATATGCAAAATTAACAATTCTTGTGTGTTATGAAACAGAGACTCATGAGGTAGCGGGTAGGAGGATATCAGAATTATCTAAGGGGAATATTCAAACTTCTCTTAGCTCTACTCAACTATACCAAAAGGTCAGCATCTTGAATCCAGAGCTTATGCTGACAATAAACTAACAACAGCCTTCAACCAACCATAACTACATTAGCTTTTATGGTTATATTGAGTTAAGAATCACAAACGCATTAGCAAGAAAAAAACAAGGGATTCCATCGCAGGCTGGGCAAGGGATTTGAAGAGAAACTTCTCTAAAGAAGACAGGCGCATGGCCTTCAGACACATGAAAAAATGCTCATCATCTTTAATCATCAGAGAAATGCAAATCAAAACTACTTTGAGATATCATTTAACTCCAGTGAGACTAGCCTATATCACAAAATCTCAAGAC
>CAUYPK010067934.1:0-38524 GCA_963574355.1 Loris lydekkerianus | reverse complement strand
TTCAAAAGCTTTGTCTTCAATGTCAGAAATCCTTTCTTCTGCTTGCTCCATTCTGTTACTGAGGGATTCTACTGTGTTTCTCAAATCTTTGAGGGCTGCAACTTCTTGTCTCAATGTGTCAAAATCTTTGATCATTTGGTCTTTGAATTTGTTGAATTCTTGAGATATCTTTTGGGTTACTGCTTGGAATTCTAATTTGATCTTGTTTGCTATCCAGATTCTGAATTCGATTTCTGATGTCTCAGCTATTTGTTTGTGCATGGGATCTTGTGCTGTGTCTGCCCTATTGATCCTTGGGGGAGTTGATCTATTCTGATTATTCATATTGCCAGAGTTTTTCTGTTGATTTTACCTTATGATTGTTTTTCATTGTTGCTTCTGGCCATCCTCAGAGTTGGGGAGGTGTTTCTCCAAGATTAGACCACAGTGGGATCACTCTATTGTTGCTGGATCTTTGTAGGGAGTGACCCTGTGTAGTTTCTCTGGGGCTGCACCAGCCAGGGAGTTCTAGTTTTGGAAGCAACTTCGGAGTGTGACACACCCGGATCCAGCAACAGGGTAGGAGGTGGTGAGCACGGTTCTGCGAGTGCCTGGCACCCAGTGACTTTGGCACAGAGAGCCCAAGACTCCAGCAGTCTCTGGCCAGGAGAAGGTCTCTGCTCAGTGGCAGGGAGGGCTCCAGATGGCACACGGCTACCAGAGTCCCTGGCCGGACAAGCGGGCTGGTGTGGAGGCAGGGAGGGTACAGGAGGGAGGACGCAGGATTGTGTGGCTCCTGCAATTCCTGGTCAGGACATGCGGAGGCCTGGCGGGCGCGGGTCACAAGTCAGGGGTTGCGGGGCAGATCTTATGGAAGTCTGGGCGGGGCCAAGTCCAGGAGTTTGAGGTTGTTATGAGCTGTGATGCCACAGCATTCTACCCAGGGCAACAGCCTGAGGCTCCAGTGTGCCAAAACCAGTCTCACTCTGCCCCTGTGGGTTAAGGCTGTAGGTCAGCTCAGTCCTTGCCTTTAGGGTACTCAGTCACTAGGTTACTAGCTCCCACCCAGTCCTTGCTCTGTGACCCTGAGGGCGGGGCAGTTCTCTCACAATGGCTTCTGGTGGCCCACAGGCAAACACTATTAGCTCTGTCAGGCTCAGCGTCTCAGTCTGGGGCCCTAGACAATGCCCAAAGTTCTCCGCACTCCTGCTCAAGCTCTCCCCAAGACAGTTCAACTGAGTGCCATGTCCAAAAACACCAAAACAGTTCACAGGTAAGGTCTTTCTGGTTTGCAGTCTCACTGGTGCTTGTACTCACGGCTGCTGGCAGGATTAGGTCGATCGAACACACGCAATCACTTGCCAGTTTTCCACTTTTTTTGTCCTCCTCTTGGGATCCAGAAGTCCCTTGCTGACTTCCTGTGTCCTCAAAGGGATGATTATAGGCAGATCTCACCAGCCAGAGATGCCTGGAGTCTTATCTCCCCAGACTAACTGTGCCCAGTTGCAGGGAAGCTATTACTCAGCCGCCATCTTCATATTTTTCATTTTAAAGCAGGCAAAGTTTCCTAATTTTGGATTTTACACTTTTGATAGTTCTTTCCATGTCCTCTTAAATGTCTATAAATATAACTGGGAGGTTTTAAAAATTTTCTCTCTCTTTTTTTTTTAGGGTCTATTTAGGTCCCCTGCCACTGTAGTTGTTGCCCTTCTATTGAACTGGTGGGTACCATTTCCATGAGTTCCCACCAAGTGTTGACCGAGAGTGAGTCTCACAGCCCTAGCACACGGCATGTCTGAGGAGGTGCATTGCATGTTTGATTAAGGTGTGATTGAGATCTGTTCCTTGTTACCTGCCTTGGTAGAGTTCCTGTGGGCCCTGCCACTTTTTATAGTATTTTTTTTCTTTAATGGTGGCAAAATATACAGAACATCAAAGTTAGTCAATGATTTTTAACTGTACACTTCAGAAGCATTAAAGACATTTACATTGTTGTGCAACTATCACCACCATCCATCCACAGAAATTTTTCAATTTGCAAAATTAAAACTCAATAGCAATCAATGATAACTACCATTCTTTCCCCTGCCACATGCTGGCAACTACCATTCTGCTTTCTATTGCTATGAATTTGACTTCTGCATGTACCTCGTATGAGTAGAATCTTACTGTCCTTTTGTGACTGGATTATTTCACTTAATATGTTGTTTGCAAGGCTTAGTCTGTGTTGCAGTATGTATCAGAATTTCATTCATTTTTAAAGATTGAATAATATTCCATTGTACACGTATACCTCATTTTGTTTATACAGTCATTCATCAACAAACACTAGGGATGCCTCCCCCTTTTGGCTGTTGCGAATAATGCTGGTATAAAGTGGCTATCTCATTGTGGTTCTCATTTCCATTTCCCTGATGATTAGTGATGATGAACTTCTTCTTCTTCTTGTTTTTTTTTTTTTTTTTTTTTTGAGACAGAGTCTCAAGCTTTTTCCCTGGGTAGAGTGCTGTAGCATCACAGCTCACAGCAACCTCCAACTCCTGGGCTCTAGCGATTCTCTTGCCTCCGCCTCCCAAGTAGCTGGGACTATGGGTGCCTGCCACACGCCCGGTTATTTTTTGGTTGCAGCCGTCATTGTTGTTTGGTGGGCCCAGGCTGGATTCGAACCTGCCAGCTCAGGTGTATGTGGCTGGTGCCTTAGCCGCTTGAGCCACAGGCGCCGAGCGAATGGTGAACTTCTTTTCATGGGCTTATTGGCTATTCGAATATCTCCTTTGGAGAAATGCCTTTCAAGTCTTTTGTCTATTTTTGAATCAGGTTGCTTGTTTTTTTCATTGTTGAGTTTAGTAGTTCTCTTTTGTTCTAGATTTTTAATTACTTATCAGATATGTGATTTGCAAATATTTTCTCCTATTCTATGCAGCTCCCCTACCACTTTAACTTTAGAGATGCTAGTGAAATGCTTCTAGGAGTCCCTTTCATTTAATCTCTAGGCCATCTTTTCTTTCTATTCTGAACACCTATGTGTTAGTAGGCTTTTCTCTGAAGTCACTCAACATTTCTGACCTAGATTATATTGGTGTCCTTTTCTGCTTGTCAGTACTATAATAAGTACCTCAAAATATTTATATAATAATTTAGCTACTTTAATAAAAATTGGGGGGTAAGAGTTAAATGTATATGCTTCATTTTTTATTTTTAAGACCATATTTCTCAAAGGTCATATCCCTAAACCATAATGGCCCTAAGTATTAGTTAAAAAGTCTGCTTCTGATGCCCCATTCACACCTCTGGCTCAGAATCTCTGAGAATCCATATTTCATTAAAAAAAAATCTCCAGGAAGTTCTAATGCAAAAGAAAATTTGAGTGCTGCTGAGTTGAGAGATGACTTGGGAGTACTTGGAAGAGAAAGTAATGATCCCTTGGAATTACCCAAGGTTCACTGAGCAGAAATTATAACAGATGATTCTTGTATCTTCTTGACAGGTAGATTAGTTATGTGACTCAGGGATATGTGGTAGATAGTGGTTGTAAGTGCAGGATATTTGACAAAGTTTTTCATGAGCCTGTGGGCATGAGAGAGAAATACTTGTTGAAAGCAAAGAATTCTTACAAAGAATGAGAAGGTAAGACCAGGCTGACATGCAGATCTAGTTTAGATTCTGACAATTTAAAGTGGTTTATAGAAAAATTGTAATGCAAATGTAGGAGGGATTTGCGATAGGAACTAAGAAATTAAAACTCTATAATTTGAGGAATCACTGAAAGAATTTTTTATTTAGCAACTTTTCTTAACTTATGAACATTGGTATAAATGATGGCACTAGGATACCTTTAAAAAAATAGTCAGGCCTGACCCAGACCAATTACATCAGCATCTCTGGGACTGGGAACCAGAGTTCGTGATTTTTCAAATCTCCCCAGGTGATCTAAGTGTTTCAGATTTTTTTTTTAGGGTCTATTTAGGTCCCCTGCCACTGTAGTTGTCACCCTTCTATTGAACTGGTGGGTACCGTTTCCATGAGTTCCCACCAAGTGTTGACCGAGAGTGAGTCTCACAGCCCTACCACAAGGCATGTCTGAGGAGGCACTGAGGAACCACTGGCCTAGAGAGAAGGAGTACGTTTACACATTTGTGGATATCTAATGTGGAGGAGAGTTGTTTCTGTACAACCCTCCATTCTCAACCACTCTCCTGGCAGAAATGGACACTGGTCTAGCTGAGTTAGCACGTGGCTGGCTATTGGCACTGCTCAGTGGTCGGTCACATGCTCACAATGCTATGAGATGCTTTCTTCTCTTATTAAAGAGGCATGGGTCTCCTTGACATGGATCTTTCAGATGCTGACAGCACATTTATCAAGACAAATGAAAATTGGCTCTCCTGTGATCTCATGAGTTTTCACAGTTTCACCCACCACTTCAACGGAGGATTACCTAATCCGGGCCTCCAGCCACAAACTCATCGATGGATTACATCTCCATCTGGATCTCTCCCTAAAACCTCCAAGTTAACATGCCCCGAACTGAACTCATTATCTAACCCCATCCTGCTCCTATTCCTCGATTCTCTTGGTTAATGAAACCATTATCCTCCCAGGTACACAACACACAAGGTAGTTCCTCTGCCCCCTCAGCCCCCTCACATCCACTAGACGGCAACTTCTGTCCTGTGTCTCCCTCTGCCTCTGCAACCATTGCTTCACCTGCATATCCCCTCAACTCCCACAAAAGCCTCCCAAGGGTTGCTCCCATCTTTTCTCCTCCCAACGTCATTGCTTGAGCCTGCTGTGATGTTAAAATCTGACTCCATCAGTCCCCACTTATAACTTCACCACTATCTAAAAGATAAAAATCACCACTCTTTAACATGACAGATAAGACCCTCCATGCCTAGCTTCATGTTTCCAGACTCATCTCCCATTGCTTCCTGATTCACTGCTTTTTTGCTCCAGCAAAACTGAACTGTAGACAATAAGAACTGCCTGTGAGTCTTTGCTACGTTATTTTCTCCAGTGAGAATGTATTACCCGCTTTCCTTCACTTAACTTCTATGCGACCTTTACATTTCATTCAAGCTCCTCTATTCCAGAGATGACATCTTTGGTCCAAACCCCTCCTAGGCTGGGAAAGTGAAATTCACTCCCCTGACTCTCTTCTAAGGTTAATGCCGTATCTATCTGTTTATCACTCTTTGTCACCCAGTTTCTGGAAACCCAGTTGGTCCTATCCCCAGAAACTAGTTTTATGACAAGCACAGGGTGCATGTTCAACATTTATTTGCTGATTTAAAGTTGGTTGAGTCTCCTCAAAAGTACATTTGCCATGATTTGCATGATTTAGAGAATTAGGAACAATGTGGACTTTGAAGCACAGCAGGACTTTCCCAGCCTATAGGAACATATGGCTACTGGCTTCCCAACATTTGGGAAAGATCACTTTGTGATCAGCCAGCACCTGCTGGGTATGCTGGCAAGAGAAAGGGAAGAGACTGACTGTACCAGTGCGTGTCCTTGCCAGGGCCTGGGATACAGGGCATCCTTGTTGATGAGACTGTAGGATGGAGAGTGTTGGGAGACTGGATCAGAGCGCCCATTTTGTGTTGCTCTCAAGGATTCTGGAAGGGACCACCCTCACCCTCTGGGAAGTGGAGAGAGCTTTCTCTAGCTTATTTACTTTAAGCAAAAGGCTAGGGCACTGAGGCAGCTGGTGAAGCACTGTGGACCCCTGTTCCTAAAGTAGAGAGGTGGAGAAATGCAGGAGGGAATGGAAATATTGTGACCCAAGCACTTTAAGCATTTCAGCATTTATGGATCCAAGTGGCCTCACTGACCTCTGGCCACATGGAACTTCACACTAGATCTGCATCTGGAAAGTGAAAACTCTGTTCCTATGTAGATGATATTCTTTATGCCCAAAAAGAGGAAAAAGCCCCCTAGGCAGACCACAAGGAAAGGAATAATGGGCCCAAATCGCTGGCTGGGCAGGTTCATCAGCTGCCATGTGGCCACTGAATTTTGCTCTTTCATCTCTTTTCTTGCCAGAGTAGACTTTTCTAGATCCCACAGGCTCCACTTGGGTGAGATTCCACTAGTGAAATGGAGCTCGTGAAAGCCATACTGCCTGCCTCACATGCTCGTGACTAGAAATGGGAAATGCCATGGATGTGAAGATGTTGCCATCTTCTGAGTGTGGTGCGCATGTGAAGGATGGTTATTATCATTGCTATTTTTTCTCATAAAAATAGTTTCTAGTTTGAACTTCTTCTCTTGGTGCCTTTGTCCTGACTTGGAGAACTTTTGGCTCCTTTTCCCACCTGGAAATTTAGAGTCCTTCAGTTTTCTCCTCCTTTCCCCTTTCACATCATGATCTCAGGGAGGAATCGTTAATTTTCACTGAAGCATTGACCACATAAAAGGCTAAATCCAAGAAGAGAAATGGTTATTTTTGCAGAAAATGAAATCTTAAGCTTATTCAGAAAAAAAGAGGAAAAGAAGGTGTTATACTCTGGAGAAAGCACTGGCTAAGAGTGGCGAAACCCTGGTTCTTGTTCGGGTGGCATAACCCCAAGCAGGGCACGTCTTTTGGGTGGAAGGGGGTTCTTTATTTTTTTAGGAGGAAGATCTGGAACCAGATGCTCTCTCAACTCCTTCCCTGATCTCATTTTCTATAATGCTAAAAACTTTTATGTCTGCCCCAAATTTATCTATATCTCTTATCCTAATTGAGTAACATTCCAGGGCGCTGAGACAATATGTAACTGAGGTAACGGAATGCTCCTTAATCTTCCCAGAATCATATGCTAAGGAATCCACTATTATCCCCATTATCATCCCACCACTAATACCACCACTGCCACTTCCACCCCCACCACCATCACTTGCAGCATCCCTACCCCTACCATCCCCAACTGGACCACACCACCACCATTATCCCCTCCACCCCCCCACCATTAATGCCATCACCCCACTACCACCATCATCACTCTACCATCACCTACTGCCATTAACACAATTACCAACCACTACCATCACCATCACTATCACCTCCACCACTAACACCACTATTACCACCATCATCACTACTGTATTGCCTCTACCACCCTTACCACCACCATCACCATCATCACCATTTTCACTACCACCATCATTAACACAACCACCATCATAATCTACACTAGCACCATCACCTCTACCACTCCCACCACACCCTACTACCATCATCACAACCACTATCACCATCACCAAGACCAACACCACACTAACCACCACAACCATCAATACCACCACCACTATCAACACCATCACCGTCACCACCACCATCTTCTACCATCAACACTGCCTCCATAATTGTCACCACCACTACACCATTGCCATTACTATCACCTTCATGGCAAATACATTTCTATTTTTTTAAGTGAGAAATAATTAATGAAAATTTCTTAACTTGAGGGATTGATGTTAATCCAGTGAAACATTCTGGAATGTGATGTAGAATGAGCTTTAAGTACTGAAGTCATGATTTCTAGGAACCAATAAAAGTTCACTGAAAGTGGTGAAACCAACAAAATTGCTTCTTTGAAGAATTATTGGACAATAGATCAAGGAAATACAAGTGATAAAGAGTATCTCAACTTTGTTAAGAACTTTGATAAGATTCCTTGGAAAAAGATCAAGGAATAAGGCCTGAATGATAGGATTAGAAGTTGAATAAATTTCCTAAAAGAAGGCTGTTTAATTATTAAACTAATATCTATATTTAATGGGCATATGGAAGAATGACTGTAGTGAATTCTGTAGTGTTCATTGTTTTTATTGAACACTAAAGAGGCTGAAGAGGTCATGACCATCAGACTTAGGAATGGCAGGATGCAAAATGGAAGGAACAGTAAATACACTGAATGACAGAATTGTAGCCAGAAATATCTGGGCAAGTTGGCAAGATAGACTGAATTGAATAAGATGAAATGAGCAGTAATGCAAGGGTTCTGTTTTGCACTCCAGGTATCATCTGTTCAGCATGAGGTGGGGGTTAGGGGTTGGGCAATTCAGTCTAAGACAGTGGTTCTCAACCTTCCTTGACCTTCCTGTGACCTTAAAGGGTCACAGTACCGTGACCCTTTAATACAGTTCTCATGTTGTGGTGACCCCTAACCATAAAATTATTTTCGTTGCTACTTCATAACTGTAGTTTTGCTACTGTTATGAATCATAATGTAAATATCTGATATGCAGGATGTATTTTCATTGTTACAAAGGGGTCACGACCCACAGGTTGAGAACCGCTGGTCTAAGAAGAAGTTTAAAAGAGAAATGGGTACTTCAGTTGATACTAAGCTGAACAGGGGTCAATGGCATAGATTATTAATTAGACCTTAAAGGATTTTAATAAAGATGGGAAATGTAGTACCAAGTAGGTTGTAGCCTCAGTCTTCTCAGTGCTGCCAAGGCCTCCCTTGAGGCACTTTATTCGTTAAGAATAAAGAAATTGGAGATACCTGGGGCAAGAGTGGCAATGACAGTAAGGGCAGCAGGGCAAAGGGCCCATGCATCAGGGTTGAGCAGGCAGGGCACTGATGGGGAGTGGAGAGCCAGGCCAGGCCATTAATGGGCTGTGAGGTCTTGGTGGAGGCAGGAGCTGGTGACAGTGTTCCCAGAACAGAAGCACAGACCCCGGTGGTTGGCTGGCCTGCTCTCCTAGGTTTTGGCACTCTAGTCAGGTCACTCTATGGATAGGTTTTCCTTTCTTCCTACCTCACTTATCCAGGGACAAATTCTCTTGGGCCCCTGAGAAAAATTTTGTGCTCTGGGAATGTCATTCACATTCACAAATTATACCAGTTATTTCCCTTGGAAAGCCTTCAAAAGTACCCTTTCCCTGATTTCCTGGGAAGCCAAGATGATGGCAGTTTGCTTCAGCATCACCACCCAGAGAAATTACTGAAACAATAAAGCAAAAGACCTAAGAGAATAGGCTTTGAAATCATGTGGACCTGAGTTTAAACGTCAGTTCCTTCTACCACCTTTGAGACCACAGACAAGTTATTCAAACTTTCTGAAACTCAGTTTTCTAGTCTGTGAGGTGGTAGGGATGTGAGTATCAAGTGAGACAAAGCATCTGCAAAATACAGCACAATATGGGACATGGGTAGGTGCCTAATGAATGCTGTCACTAATATTACTACATTTACTACCACCATCCCTTCTCTTTCTTCCTCCCCCAGTCTTCTCTGGGCCAGACACTATCATAAGCAGAGGATATGGTGGAAAACAAGACAGATATAGGTGTACCCCTTACCTCCACCAAGCTTACACTCCAACCAGCATGGTCCAGTTGAAGTTTTTGTAATGATGGAAATGGTCTACATGTGCACCCTCCCCTATGGCAGCCAGAAGACACAGGTGGCATTAGAGCCCTAGAAATGTGACAAGTGTGACTGAAGAAGTGGATTTTAAATGTTAATTAGTTTTAATGAATTAAGTGCCCATGGAAATAGTCACATGTGAAATTAGGAAGCACAGCTCTAGATGTTTTTCAGGTATGTTTCTGAAAGAGAAATGCACCTAAAGCATCCAGTACCGGACCTGGAAAATTCTCCTGTTTGCTCATTCACCACATTTCATGGTTGACTACGCGTCAGTACTATCTCGGGTGCTGCTGCTATGGGGAAGAATTAAGCACAGTCTCCACCTTCAGGAAGCTCATGGTTTAGTGGGGGTCTTCAAGTAAGCGATTTCACGCAGGTGAGTTAAGCATATGCACAGGTTCTTGGGTGCAGCCGAGAGGCGTCTAACCTGGACAGCTGGATACCAGCTGAGTCTTGTTTAAGCAGATCTCAGAGTAGAGGCTCAACAGATACTTATTCCGTTTACAATAACAAATTATATTCCAGAGCTACTAAACCCAATGCTAGTGGCAGTCGTGAACATGGCTCTAGGAAAAACTTATAACTACAAGCAGTCTATTTTCTTCTAAATTGCCCTTTTGTGTTTTTTTTGTAGAGTCTAATTTTATCTCCCTTCTGTCAGCCACATTTTCTTCTACCTATGGACATTCTGTTGATGACATGTATAATTTTAACTGTTTTATTAGTAGTTACTAATTTCGATTTTTTAGCCTTTTAAAATATTTTCTTTGAGACAGTCTCACCCTGTTATCCTCAGTAGAAGGCTGTGGTGTCAGAGCTCATAACAACCTCAATCTCTTGGACCCAAGCAATCCTCTTGCCTAAGTCTCCCGAGAAGCTGGGACTACAGGTGCATACCACAACACCCAGCTAAACTTGTTGAAGTTTTTTGATCAGACAAGCTCTGCTACTTCTAAGGTGACATCAACTCTCACTATGGTTTGGTTGTGAAATTCTGATATTTGTATAAAGAAATGACTCCATGAATAAGGCCAGTATGTGAAGAAGCTGTTACTGATTGGGTGAGTTTGCTGAATCTGGCTGTGATATTGATGCACAGTCAGAGGAGTGAGGGTTATAATAATTGCTTATGTGGAAAAGTAGGATTCTATGCACACTTGCATATTTTATATAATAGTTGGAATTGTTCAAAGTTGGTATGTGCCATCTAGCCAGAGAATTCTGCAGCTGACATTTGCTCATGTAACAACAGGCACAGCTTTATATTGTACAGTTTCCACAATCACACATGAGCGTATAAAGTAGAGTGATGTGTGTGAGTTCTTCCCTGATGTCAGCTCATGGGATGTGGCTTGGTTTTGTGAAGCCCTGGCCTATTTAAATCCTTAGGGGTCACTGGCTTTACAATGAGAGTTGCCTCTGGTGAAGGCAATCATAAATTTATGTAGCCCTTTTGAAAAGTGTCTTCTCATATATTTTGGGAGCCTTAAAATATTCATGCCCTTTTGCCCAGTGATCTCCTTCTAGGAACCTATCCAAAGGAAGCAATGGGACATGTATACAGTAAAGACGTTAGAGTTATCTGTAGTTGCTAAGGACAGGAAGAAACTTAAATGACTAATAGCGTAATAATGCATAGCCAGGAAAATGATGCTCATGAAAGACTTGCTACAACACTAATTAACAACAAAAGCAGAGACTAAACAGCCATACTTGGTAGTCAGACAGCTTGGGTTTGAATCCTTGCCCTGGTACTTACTCACTGTATGACTTGGGCAAGTCACCTGAATTCTAAGAACCCTAGAAAAATGCAACCCTGGAAAAATGGAGGTCATAATGATAATACCTAGTTCAGAGGGACTTCTATGGAGTAAATGACATAATGAAGAGCAAAGACTAACATCACACAAAATATATTTACCAGATCTCCAATAAATACTGACTTTCTATGGATTTCAAGACATAAAAATAGATGGAAAGGAAATATGCCAATATATTAACAGTGTTCAATCTGGATGGCAGAATCATGGGCGATTTGATTCTTGGCATGCTTTTCAACTTCCCAAAATTTCTGCAATGAACATGAACTACTTTTGGACTAAAGTGTCATATCATGATGATGTAATACAATAAGATTTTTTTTTTTTGTTTCAAAAGGGTTTTACTATACTGGAACAGTACTTCTTTCCCCTTCTTTTCAGGGGAAGAGGTGGGGCCAGCATCCCCTCACCCCATCAGCAGGAGACGGAAGGGCTGCTGCCCTCAAGGTCCTTCCCTTGGCAGAGCCTCACACATACACAGCCTGGTCCTCTGGGAGTGTCTGCGTTGAAGGGGTACTTGCCACCTGTTGATGGTGTTGTGTGGACAGTTGGGGGTGGAGTGGGGCTGGAACAGATGATCTCAGTAGTTACTCCTGCCTCTGAGAGTCAAATGCCAAGACATTGTAACGTTTGTCCTTGTCCTCCCCAAGTCTTAGCTGGTCTGAACCAAACACTGCATAACATTCTAAGGTGGGAAAGACTCCTACTAGCTTTCCACCTCCAGGCCTTTCCCAGAAAAACAGCGGTAAGAATGTCTATTACCGACGTAAGCGTTGAGAGCGAGTAACGAAAAATTCTAGATCAGGAGCACAATACCAACGTTAGCTTAGGAGCATAATTTATATGCAGAGTGTAATTTCTGTCGGATATAGCCCTTTTTGACGTGGCAAATAGCAAAGTATCTTTCTGCTTAGGACACACTCCAGGAATTAGAGAGGCATAGAACACAAAGGGTGTGTGTGTGCGCGCGCGAGCTCATACCACCAAACGTTTACCTTTGCCCCCTATGATCTATGTCCTTAATTGACAACGAGGTTGCCCTGCGCTCCAGCAAGTGGCTCTGGAGCTGTACTTTGCGAACAGAGAATCTTAAGCACCGAAATAAAGTCAATCACCTCGTTACGACCAGAGGAACAGTTTCCAGTCCTGTGTGCTGAGCGCTGCTCCTCATCATGACTTCCCTGGGGTTCACCTTTAGATCCCAGGTGTGTCTCCCAAGCCCTCGAAAAAGAATAACCAACCGCGCTCCCAGCCCCTCCTCCACGCGGCAGGTAGTCGTATGCTAATGCAGCCCCGGGAGGCAGCCGCCAGCCCCTGCGAGCGCGCCCGCGGGTTCCCTGCGCTCCCGCGCCTCTGCAACGCAGGCACAATCACCTCGCGCTGCCGCAGACCCTCCTGCCGCCGCCGGGGGCGGCTGGACCACCTACCCGGAGTTCGTAGCTGGATTTCTCACTTGTAAGATGTTTTCTCGCCCTTCTCCTACGCTTTCCACTGCAGTGATGGCGGGGACAGAGCCCCGGAATCACCTGTAGGGCGTTTAGAACTCCACAGCCCCCTCCCCAAATTTTAGTCCGCTCGTTCTGAGAAAGAAAATCTCAGAACATTCAGGGTTTGGTGGGCCAGTGGAGTTGGAGAAAGCCCCACAGGTGCTTCTGGATGCGCACCCCTCCAGACACAAACGTAACACACGGACACATCTTGTGACTCCCTGACTGAACAGGTCAACCTTGATTCTCTTCCCGACTCTCCCCTGCTTTATTCACCGAAGTGTCTGTGCTCTCGTCAGTTTCCCTTTTTCCTGCCCACAGTCTTTGTGCAGTGCCCCAAAGTCCTAGAACCCCACGGGACGGTCTGAGGCTTTGACAGGCAGACATTAGGAAAAGGTTCCCTGCTCCTCGCTGCCCTTGTGCACCCTGAAGCGCGAACTGGGTATGAAGGAGTCAAGGTTAACTCCAAAAAGAAGAAATCTGACCAGTTGCTTCAGCAAACTGTCTGGAACAAGGCTGCCTCCCACCTGCACACCTTTGGGGCTGGGGGCGGGGGCCAACCCATCGCAGAGGGAGCCTGCTGCCCATTCTGTGGCCTTCCTGGTTCCCGCACCCCTCGAGTGGGGCGTCCCTTCTTGCAGAGCTTTGCGGCAGGTGGTACTGTTGGGGTGGGCGCAGTGGTTTCGGCTGCAGCCCCTTCCTTGGCCACGGGACCAGCTCTGGCTTTGCCCTCCTTTTGCAAGTTGCTACACCCCGCGTCTCCAGGGCCGGAGACCCCCACCGCGGCGCCGGCAGCCGTCTTACCTCACCATGCAACACTTGGTTGCGCGGTGGCCCGGGGCGCTCCTTCCTCGCCGTTTATACCCTTACTTGGGAGGCAAGAGGAACCGAGAGACAGAAAGGGGACCGAAGCTGGCGTCTGAGCGTCTTCCCGCCCACGCAGCCCTCTCAGGGGAGGGAGATGGCAGCTGAAGTGGGCGCGAGGGAGATCAGGCGGCCAGGCTGTGGCTGGGCAGCGCCGGGGTCTTCGCCTCTGCCCGGGGACCTGCAGCTCCGAAGCAGTCTATCCCGGCTGCCCGCCACTACGGCACTGCGGCTCTGTGCCCTGCCCCTCGCAGCCTGGCAAGTCCAGCTGCCACTCTCACAGCGGAGCCCTGCCTCCGGGCCCAAAGCCCGCCCCCTGCCACACACCCGCGCGCGCATACACACGCGCCACACACAAATACACGCGCGCGCGCGCACATGGATGTGAATGCGCTCAGTGAGGGCCTGAGCGCCTCTGGTGTGTCTTGGGGGCCGCGTCACTAGGACACTTCTCTGATAAGGCTTCGTTCGATTTGGGAGGAGGAGTTCAGGGCTTAGCTGTGTGAAGAGGCTGTAACCCGGGTGCGCACGAGAGACCAGCTGACCCCAGAGGCCTAGGACGACTGTTTGACAAATAAAATACCCACTGGGAATTTCCCTTTTCTCAGTTTGGCTACGAGCTGCCTTAATCATGATCAAATCAGAGAAAAAAAAAATGTATAAAATCAACAAATTTTATTTCCTCCAAACCTCTGGGCCTGTCCACGGGAACATTTCTAACCACACCAACCCCGTAGCAGGGGATTGGAGGCGCCTCCACTGAAACTGATTTCCCTCCACAGCCAGCGCTCAGCTCCGAAAGGTCAGGTCTTAAAACTGAGGGCTGTTAATACCCTTTTACCTTTGCTTTTAGATGACCTTTTTTCCTGCAGGAAAAAAAAAAAAAAAGATCATTTCTTTCTTAAAACTATAGAAAAGGGGCTGGGGGTGCAGCATTGGCCAAGGCACTGCGACTTGTTTCTTCTCTTTCCATGACGTGCATGTCTCCGTGGTGGGGTTGGGGGTGGGGGGATGATGTGACACTATTTCAGGCATGTCACACCAACAGGATGACTTCTGTCCATTTCACACCACATTTAGAGTCATTAGGATTAGGAGTTTAAACTCTCATCTGTAAAATATGTGGCATTTACCCGTTTCCACAGTGGAGAATTCTTTTCCACCAGCAGGCAGTGAAGGTCCCCAGGCCAGTGTTGCAGCCAAGAAAAGCTTTCTGCAGAGTGCAGAGGCGCGGAGGAACCCTGTGTGTTTGAGCAACTGGAGAAGAAACCTCCAACAGCCCGTGGACCCTGACAGTCAGTGTCGGTACTGGGCCATCTGCAGGCGGCCTGCTGGGACAGACGAGGAACTGAGGCTCAGCGATCTCCTCAAGGCTCCACGTGGTGGTGAAGGCTGTGCCAATATCAGAACCTGTGTTTGACTGCCATCCTCCAATCCCCCACCCAGGCTTCACTCTGTCACGGTTGGTCCGTTCCCCAAGTTCCCTTTCACTAGACTAAAATAATCTAATGAGGATAATCTCAAAGTTCCTGTTATATTTTTTTTCCTGTTTCCTTTACACTCACCAACTCATTCATTTCACAACTGCACCATATTTAATAAACTCCTACTGTGTCTTCAGGCACGTTCCCCTCGTGCCACTCTGGGCCTTACTTGGGAGGAAAGAGGAACTGAGAGACAGAAAAGGCTTAGACTGTCCCAGTTGCAGGTGGAGGAGAGCCCTGGACATAGGCTTACTGTATATATTTGCATTGTGCTAGGCTGAGTGAAGGTGAAAAATGTAATCCTTGCTTCTGACACATTCTCTATGGAGAAATATACACATATGTTTTACAGGAAAAGCTTTTTGGCTCTATGTATTTGTGACTCCTAAAAAAGTCCAAACTGAAGGACAGCCTGCATTTGGCTGGACATGATGATGGATTTGGGGTTGCATGTTTGCAGGTAGGAGCTGGATTGAGTTGCTCTGCCTACTGAAATGAGAATGAAATAAGTTGAGTGGGACAAATGGGAAAGACAAGCAGAGACTGAGTATGAAGACTCAACTTGGTGGGAGTGCCCTGGGGAAGGGTGATGAGAGAGAAGCCCTGCTTAAGACGGGACTGCCAACCAAGAATTTGATAGCATAAATGCTTTGCAAAGATCCGGAAACAGTTTGTTGTGGGGTAGACTATAGAAGACCGTGCTCCTGTGAAATAAATTATTTATAAAGTCAGTATTGTGCGCCAGTTTGTTTGCGAATGGATTCCTTTGGAGAACTTAGAGTGGTGCTGAGTTAGGCATCTGGGTTCCTGCAGCGAGTACAGAGAAGCCTGAGTGGACAGAGGGCTAAAAGGCACTGACCACTGGCTATAGGCTAATAACAGGCTGAAAAAGGGTTGAAATAGAGGTTGAAGCCATGGAAGGAAAAGAAGAGTGTGGATGGGGAACAGAAGAAGCAGAAAGAACAGTTAGTGCTGACTGAGGAGGAGGTAGGGGCTGGGATGGGAAATGGAAGGGAGATAGAATCTGACACAGAGGTCAGCAGGAAAAGGGCACTCTGGGCTGGAAGGAAGCCACACAGAGAAGCAGGGCGACTCATGGTGGGAAGGTTGGGACCAGAGAGGGGAGGGGACCATCCTACCTTCCCTGGTCAGGAATGTGGACCAGAGGCATCTCAGGCTCCCTATCCAGGAGCTATCACAGGGGCATGTTTCTTTTGTTGTTATTGGGGTTTGAAGGAAAGGATCTGGGAAACAAGCTGGGAAGTGTCTGATGCCAGCTTTCCCAAGCAGAGCTCTCCATCAGAATGGAGAGCTGTGGGTGTTTGGACCAAAGATCTTGTTGCTGCTTTCACAGGGAGACAGAGCCCAAGGGGTGTGTGTGGCTCACTGCACAGGGCACACAGCCGAGGGACTGAAATCCTGCCCATACTCCGCTTGCCAGCCATGCACCCTGTGTTTGCCCAGAGGGAGGGTTGCCTTCTCTCTAATTTGCACAGAGGCTTGGCATGGGCTGCTGAGCTTTTTCTTTGAAAAGGCTGAAACCACATTGAAACAAATAAGGATTTCTTGAGCATTCACTGTGTGTGCGCACAAACACAAGGTAGAGCAGAGAGCATCCTGAAGTCAGGTCTGTCTGCGAGTCTAGCACACCTTAGCTCTTTGGTGACACTCAAAGATGCCCTGTAGGTACAGAGGCAGAAGCTTAGTTCTTTTCCTCTGAGCATGTGGAATCTGGGTCAGCTATAAAATGCTCATTCAAGGTGGTTGAGAAACAATACATGACAGTATAGACTCAAGTGTCAACTTGCATAGAGCAGATTCTTGGGGCTTGAGAGGGGAGACCCACTCTGAGCTTGAAGAGTCAAGGTAGGCTTCATGGAGGAAGAGGGCTGGGTTTGCGAGTAGAGCTGGTGTTGGTGCTAGGTGAGCAAAAGGAGTTGGAAGCAAAGGGCCAGAGGTAAGGAACTAGCTGCTTGTGAGCATGGGCTTTTAGCCCCCACAGCCACCATAGTGTCTTTCTAATTGTAGCCCAAGTGTGCTGATGAGTCACCCTTGCTTCTGAGAGAGGGCATTTTTGGATGTTTAACTGGCTCGACAATTTATGCTCCCTGACTCTTCAGTGTTGGCAGCTCACACTCACCATGTAGCTCTGAGAACACATCATCCAAGCCAGCAGCTGATGCCTGATCTTCATTGCCAAGACAAAGCAAGGGCTAAGTCAAATACCTGTGTCTGGAAATCCTTAAGGCAGACCTTCTGTGGCAATCTGGGTGGGCAAAACTTGATGCCTTGAGTACAGTGGAGTTCAGAGTTACCAAGTACAAAGCGTTTCACTTTTCTCGCAGAAAACAAAAGATTACCCCAAGTTATCTAGAAGCTCCCTCTTGCCTCATATTTTATAATTTCACAATTAATAAGATCTTTTCGTTTTATCAAACAGTGTGATAGGGTAGTAATAAATATTAACCAAATGCTAGCTTTACCTTTCCTGGCTCTGGTTGCAAAAGGTCCAGAGGGACCATGAGACTCTGCAAGGGGACAGGAGTCCCAGGAGACTGTTCTTGGTCACAACTTTGCCATGAATGGGATTTGTGTGTCCAGACCAGGGAAGGTAGGATGGTCATTTCCTCTGTGGGCTTCAGTTTTCTTATGGGTAAAATAAGGAGGCTGGAACTGTCCTTACAACACTTTCTGGCTCTGATCAACTGAACACCTTGTAAATATTGCCCAAACACCTGGGTGGGACTCTTCCACAAGGCAAGAGCGAGACTCTTCCTACAATAACAACTGGTAAGCTTAGAAATAAGCACAAAAGAGAAGGGTTAAGAGTAATCAGCATTTTAAAAGAGTAATCAATAGATTACTTGGATATTATTGAAAGACCTAGGTCTGAGTCTCTAAGCCCCAGTTTCCTTCTTTATAAAATGGAGATAGTTATACACACACCCTGGGTAGAGTGATGGTTAAATGAAGAAGCATATTTGAAAGTGTTTTATATATTTTAGAAGTGCTATGCAAAAATGTATAGCTATTAAAGATAGTTGGCTCCCCAAAGACTGCGCTTATTTTAAAAAGGCTAATTGCTATACTACTTGCTCACTTGTCTGCTTCCTAAGAAACAGCAATTCAGGTCAGCAGCACTGTCTCCATGCTCCTAAAGATAGTAATATTTTAACATGAAAGGAGCTGATGGACTTCAGGACTGATGACCGGGCTGTAAACCTGGCCCCTGCCTGGAATTCTTCTGCAGTGTGGCTGGACTTGCTCACAGTAGATTTCTAAGGAACTTTGGTTGTGTTTACTTGCTAATGAAGGAGACACCCACCCATCCCAGAGCCTGCTTTAATTCTTGCCCTTCAGGAGGAGGGTGGTGGAAAGAGGGGACGGGAAGTGTGAGTAGGGAGGAAATGGTCTGTTATATTTTGGGCAATGGATACTAACCCTTACGCTTTAATAAACTTGTAAAGAGGCTAATTTGGGTTCACGACATTTCTCTGGGTGTGTTTTCTGCTATGTCTGGTCAGGAGACACTGCTGTGGAATTCTTCACTGTCGTCCCTGGCGGGGAAGCTTTCTTGAGGAATGCTGGGAAGAACCAATGGGAAGAAAAGGTTCTAATTCCATAAATGACCATACACTTCAAAGCCTGCTCAACCCACAAAACTTTTGAGAGGATCAGTCTATTTTTAGAAATACCGGTCACTTCTTTATCTCCTGTTAATCTTTTTGGGAACACAAAATGTCACAATATGAGGTTGGACCATTAAATTTGCTAATCCACCCTAGAAAGAGTGCTTTATACCTCCTTGCTGAATATCATTACAGTCAGCTTCAAGGTACTCTACTTGGGAAGCTTGGACTCTTTCTGGAATAGCCATCAAAGCTGTCATTGTATAAGGTCTGACAGTTAAGTTTGAGAACTTATCCTAGAAAAAGCTCTACATACTTCATTGCTGAATATCACTATAGTCACCAGATGACCACGGTAGTATTTCAAAAGTGACTATAATGATATTCAGAATAAGGTATGTAGCACTTTTTCTAGAATGAGCTCATGAACTTAATTGTCCAAATTTGCATGTTAGAAATTGAAGGAGCCCCTAAATGCATTTTCTCTCATCCATTCTTCCCATTTACTGCTGTTAGAGGTACTTTCAGAAAGTATGGACTCCAAAGCCCTCCCTTTGATCAAAAGCCTTCAAAGCCTCAGATCTCTCATCCATAAGATGAACATAATAATACTTATGCATAGGTTTTTGCAGGTGGTTCTTTAGGAGGTTCTTGATAAATGGAGTCATTATTGCTACTGCTTTACAATAAAGTTAGTATTCCCTAAAATGGCATTCAGGGCCCTCCCCGAGGTGGTCCCAGCAGACTCATTCACCTACACATCCTGTTAGCCCTTCAAGGACGCAGTACACATACTGCCCAGCCTCATCTTTTGACGCATCTTGTACCCACACATCTCCCTGATCCTACCCAAGCAGTTCCTATGGATGGAAGAACTCCCTTTTTTCTCTTTCTTGCTTTTTTGGTAGTGCCACCTTTTAAATCCACCCAGTTGAAGTTAATTGTTCTCTTTCCTATACTCCCATCGGATTCTGTTTATAATTTATTCTAGTACTTACAACAGACTGCCTTGTATTACGACCACTTGTGCATGCTTCATATCCACTGCCCTGGCCCATCCATGGAACAGCAATTCATCCTCTTTGGACTGCATTTTAATGGCTTTCCCATCACCTGCAGTATTGCACATACTAGGGGATCGATCATAACAAGTTGATTTTAAAGGAGACAACTAAACATCCCTGTTGGCCCTGAGATTCTGCAATTGCAGGAAGGCTTATTCCTTCTTCCTGTCTTGCTAATGAGCAGCCTCTCACTGAACACCTGCCATATGCACATCAACCTACCCAAGAGCCCTGCGAGGACACTCCCACCATCCTCCCTGTACAGAGAGGCTGATGGCTGAGGATCTCCCAGCCATTGCAAGGTGGAGGTGGTGGTAAAAGCCAGACGTCTCAGAGTGCGGTCTCTGCTTCCTCTAGGAGGGCTTCTCTCACAGTGGGCCTGCCTGAATTTTCATTCTATTGTACTTGTGAACAAATCGAGCTGTACTCTATGAGAATGTTGTTGCCTGCCTATAAGTTTTCATGTCTTGGTCTTGACTCTCCAAGTAGATTTTAATATAGTCATAGAGCAATATATGTAATAATAGAAATAAAGAACCATTTTTTAAGCACTTATGATGCATTTAGCACTTTACTCACGTACTCATGCACACACAATACAAATTCTACAAAGCTGTAAATATCATTCCACTAGAGGGTTTAACTAGGGTAGCTACAGCAGGAGAACTCTATTAGGAACAGGGCTACTCAGGGCTGAGACATTCCTTCCACCCTGAGAAAGTGTTTTGTCATTTTAATTGACAGCTCTCCAGCTGAGTCTCCTTCCTCAACGTCTTGTTGAGTGAATGATGGGGTCTTTTCATCTCTCACCTGTGCTCTGAACCCTAAGTCCCTGCTCTGTACATACCCTGTGAAGCAGGAGGTGAGTTTTCAGCCCAGGGGAGGCGAGGTGATCTTACTTCCCCTCTGGAGTAGCAGTTCTGCAGTGTGGTCTCACATCATCTGGGTCACCGAGTGCTTGTTAAAATGCATATTCCTGGGCTCTGCCCTGACCCATGGAATCTGCCTCTCTGGAGCAAGAGGCCAAAGGTCTGCATTTTGAACAAGCCCTGCAGTTCCTCATCCAGATCTGAAGTCCAAGCACCATAGCCCAGGCTAAGTGTAGCTCTTTTAACCTCTGCACTTCTGCCAAATAAAACTTGTTTTTTCTCAAGTGTCTTCATCTGTACTGAACAAAAACCATTTAAAATTTCATTTTATTGCTTCCAAGTATCGCCCCTTGTCCAAAGGCTACTGTGTAGTCCGATACATTCCATATGTCTATTTTTTTGGTGTTAAAAGGAAAACTTAAACTCCACAGTCTAGCTTTATTGCTTCCCGTCATTTTCCTCTGTAAATCTCGAGCTGAAGCTCTGCTGTTGGCTGCTCTTCTGAACCTGGCTCTACGAGAGTATATTCTGATTTTCAAACAACAAATTCATAGATAGACTTTCAGAACACAACATGTTCCCAAGTAGGGAACTGTCTGTATTTTAAAGTTTTTGTAGGTATTTTCTCTGAGAAAAAGGTTTTTATAATCGGCTCTTGAAGGACGTGGAGTGGAGGTCTCTGAGATTTTTCCTAATCGTCATCTCACAGATCTCTGGCTAGCTTTGCAGCTTATTTTATTCAGCAAATTGTTTCTAGATGTTTCTGGGAGTTTTGCCAATTTGGGATATATAAATTAGAGGTGTAGGAAGTAAGGTTTTTTTCTCTTATTTGTGAATTTGTTCACTTAACAAATGCTTCTGGGGCACTTCCGATGAGCAGATGCTGTGTTAGGCCCTGGGGATTCAGAGAGGGGTGTTGTTTTCTGTCCCAGAGGGGCTCATAGTCTTGTAGATAGGGAAAAACGTACAGACCACATGGGGAAAGAGCTGGTGGTGAGCAGGGTGCTGTGGGGTGAAGGTCTAAAGGAGAGAGAGCCAAGTGGTCCGTGGAGGAAGGACGAGAGAGAAACCCCGAGCACCCCCTGGAGTTCTGTTTACACACTTACATAATGGGGAAAGATACTCTGGACAGTGGCCTCTATTATTTTGAATGGTTCCAACTTCTGCTGGGCTGAGGATATTCTCCAGCAGTGATTCCCTCAGTATTTGTGGCAGTGGCAAGTGCTTCTTTCCACGTGCTGGGTGCGGAGGCAGAGACAGGAGAGCAGGGTTGTTTTCTCAAGGTGCTAACCAAAAGGTGGAAGACGAAGACTCTGCACTCTATAGATTTCTAGGAGCTAGGAGTCCATTTATTTTTTCACAGAGATTCTATGCTTTCTTCCCTGCTCCTTCCTCTTGTTGGTGCTGGTATCCATATGTATAAATAAGAAAATACCATATTCTATTAGTGTCTTCAGTCAGTCAGAAAGAGGTGTGGAGAGACTAAGGTTAGTCAAACAATAGCAGGTTTGGGTCTAAAGCTTCCACTCAGGGAAGGGCTGTGCTGAAAGATACAGACAGAGCCTTGATGGCAGTTTAGGGGTCAGGTTTTAAAGGTCCAGGAGTAGAAACTGAAGCTGCATCACACGTTGGCCAGGGCAGATGTTCTCAGGATGCAGCAGGATGTTTGCTTGAGCTAAACCAGGTGGGGGAGGGGGTGGGATGACGGTCTTCAGGTGCAGATTTCACTGTAGCTGAGTGAGCACCAGAAAATGCTCTCAGAGATCATGTAAGCATGTTTGCTAAGCGGAGAGCAATTCATCAGACATTCAAGGACATCACAGTACAAGACAATCCCCTAGCATTCCTGCCTGTTTTCTTTTATGCTGGGGGCCTAGGGCAAAGGTCAGTCTTCTGTATCTACTTCCCACTGAGTGGAGGCACAGAGCTGACCCCAAAAGGGGGGCATAGCCTATTATGGAAGGAGGCAGAACATGTTAGTTAGATGAACCCTATTGTGGTGCGGCCCTCTGTCAAGACTATCAATTGTTTTCGTAAAAAACAGAGGAGCAGCTGGACCAGGCAGAAGGCTAATGGGCATATAAGAAGCAAGGCAGCTATAGCTCCTGAAAATGGTAATACCCACTTGAGTGTAGGCCATAGATTAACTCTGAAGGAGGCCCAACCAAGGCTTCACTGTTTATAGGTATCTTGGTCTCATGGGGCTTTATTATGTCTTGTAGTATATCTGAAACATTTCATGATTGGTCTATATAAAAACAGCACTCCTCTCCCAGGAGGGCATGGGTGCCCCCTTGAGCTGCACTAAGTCATTCTGAAGCCCTCTGGTTTGGGACAACACCCCTGCTAAGGAATCATTTGTCTTTGGACCCTTGGGGGACTGAGGTCAACTCTAGGACCTCTTATGATATGGACAGAGAGAGGTCTCTGGTTTGCCAAGAGTGAGCAAAGTCCACGTCTGGTCAGGACCCCTGGTATTAGCAGGACTGACACAGACTCAGTGTATCTTTGCTGGAAAGGATTTTTGTCCTTTCAGAGGTCTTGGTTAGCAGTGCGGGGACAGGTTGGTTGGGAAATACTAAGTTTTCCCCCCTTGGTTAGGAGATCAAGGTACACTTACCCAGCCAAGAATGAGGCAAGAGCAAGTCTATCTATACCACACAGGAAATAAACCTCAGGTTTAATGCGGGCTGAGATTTCTAGTAGTCTAATAAGCTGGGCGTGGCTTGAGGTATCTTAGATGGGATATGTTCTTGCCACTGTAAGGGCTACTAAGGGATGGAAGCAGCTAGGGGAGCAGAGGCCTGCTGGCTGTTGGTATTCGTCGGAGAGGGAGGGGGGTGTCAGTAATACCAAAATATGCAGACTGGGTATTGAGTCTCTAGTGGGTCTGATTAGGGCCCTTGATAACATGAGTGTGGTTGTGCTCACATATAAAAAATGTGGTTGTGCTCATATAAAAAAAATTGGGGGATTTGTGTGGCAAAAGAACTCTGGAGGGAGGCAACAGAACTGAGCCTTTTTGCAGCTTAAATCTTAGGAAAGAGTCTGGCTCTCAGGTGAAGTTTCAGAGACCTGAAAATTTCTGGGAGGGGGTACACATGAGTTAAGATTTCTACCTGTTCCATTGGCAAGATGGACCAAAGGAGAGGAAGAGAAATATTCTAGGTAGACAGTGAGGTCATAGGGACTGCTGAAGGGGGTCACAGGCCCTTGAAGATGAGGCCATTGCAGGCACTAAAGGTATCATTAAGTCAAGATGTGCTGTGTGTCTGGAATAGTCCAAGTAAAGGTAAATAAATCCTGTGACTTGGAATCAAGGGCAAGAAGGCATCCTGAAGATTGAGAACAATGTAAAAAAAGAGTATCTGCTCAGATTAAGAAAGGAGTGGTGACAACAACTGATGACATCTGTTGTAGATTAGGCTCTACTGCGTGAAGGGAGATGATTGCCTCATTGATGAGTCAGAGAAGCTGGTCCTGTCTATGTGACCTATCAGGTTTCCTTACTGGGTGGCTAGGAGTATTAGAAGGTGAGGCTACCAGTGTGGAGGAACTTAGAGATCCAGTATTTTAGCATCTGGAGTGCCTGGAGAGGGACCGAATACTAAGGGCAAGAGGGGAACGTGTTTGCGTCTCTAACCTGTATGACAATGGGGGCATAGTGGGTGATGGACATCCAAGACTTGTAGATCTACAAGTTCAGCTAGAATGGTGTCTTCTGTTTATGTTCTGGTTTAGCAAGGAGAGATAGAAAGAGTGTAAGCTGATTGGAAGGTGTTGGGTGAAGTATAATAGTGGTCTAGAATTTAGAGATGATGTGTTGTCTCAAAATTGGCATGGGGCAGGTAGGAATAACTAAGAACAGGAAAACGGAATGCTTTAGAAGACATGACAGGGCAGGAGAGGCTGTTGGAGAACTCCTTTGACCTCAGCAATTGAGATGACTGTACCAAAGGCCCAGTAAATTCAGGAAGAGTGAAATAAGTGGCCCCCATATAAAAAAGGAATGGAATATTCTTACCTGTGACTAAAAGAGTTACCCTGAGCTTGTCATCTTAATGGTTGAAGAGCTGGTAAAAGTGGCAGGGCTGTGCCCCTTCAGTCATCTCCCATGACTCTTAAGAGTTCTGGTGGCAGGATGGCCATGCCAACCGCAGCTGGGGTCCAGGGTGAGAAGGGAATGGCCTGGGTTCTTGAGGGAGTTTGGGGCAGTCTGACTTTAGTGCCTGCAGGGTCTAAGAGAAGGATGAGACTGTGGGCAAGATTTGCTCTAGTGGCCCAGCTATCTGCACTTGAAGTGGTTTCCAAGAGAGCAACTGTTTTCCTACTGGGGCTTTTTCTTTTGTGCAGGGTAAGAGGGCCGAAATGGCCTGGGCTAGAAGTTGGGCCTGATGACATCTGTTGTCCCTTTGCCTTTTCCCTCTTTGCCTTTTTCCTTCCTTCTTTTCCTCTTCTTGATTGTTGAAGACCTCAAGGGCCAGATTGAGGAGCTCTCCTTGAGGTGTTTAGGGCCCTATTCTAACTTCTGAAGCTTTCTGGGAATATAAGCAGCTGACTGAGAGATGATGTAGACATGTAGAACTGTGACTCCAGCGAGTGTGTGTGGGGGGCGTTTAGTGTACTTGGTCATGGCTGTGGAGAGATGGGAGAGAAAGAGGGCAGGAGTCTCATGAGGGTCCTGAGTGACCTCTTTAAGTTCATCAAAATTTACTGGCCTTTTAATGGAGGATTTAAGTTCACCCCGGAGACAGATGATTATATGGTTTCTAAGCTCTCTGTCAGGAGAATTATCCTGATCATTCCAATTAGGGGCCTCAGTAGGGGCAGTGGTGGTCCCCACTGGGTGTCTAGGATTTTGGCAATCAAGGTCATTGCAGCAGGCCAAATTCAGGCTTTTTCTTCAGTAGTGGTATGGGTGGAAAAAATTATGTGAATATTTTTCCAGGTAAGAGAGAGAGAGAGAGAGAGAGGTCTTCAAATTCCTTGGTAAAACGTGAAGGATCAGCAGAAAAGGAACCAAGTTCAGATCTGAGAAAGATCAGATAAGGAGAAGGTGACATGAGCTCAGACAATGCTCTCAGTTCTAGTCACCTGTTGGAGAGGAAGTTGGGGGGCTAGAAGGGAGACCAGAGAAGGTGTGGTAGAATCAGGGGCATTGGGGCAGGGAGGTTTGGATGGGCTGAAGAGGGAGCCTCAGAGGGAGGAGGAGCTGATGGATTGTAAGGAGATAGCAGAGGAGGTGGAACAGCAGGATATGGGGGAGGGCCTGAGACTGGGACAGAGTCATCAAGAGAGTTGGGGTGAAGGAGGGAGAAGAGGGTTGTAGGACATAAGACAAGCATGGATGGCATAGGCTGAATATGAGGTACAGAGGGCTGTATTTTTGCGAAGCTCAAAGAATGCTAGGATATGAGGGACCTCACTCCATTTCCCACTCCAATTTCCAACAGAAATTGTCAACTGCAGTGAGAGTGTTATAATTGAGAGACCCATTAAAGGGGCCACTGTTCATCATTGCCTACTTTATATTGAGGCCACACTGCATTGCAATGAAAGAGAAGGTATTTGGGCCAGAGATCCAAAATGCTAAGATCAAGGTGGTGTTTGAAGAGGAAGTTGAGGGGAGAGTCTTGGGGAAAAGTCCATTGGATATCCCCATGACCAAGAGACCTAGAAGGCAAAGGAAAATCTCTCAGTCTCTGAGACCCACCCCAATGAGGTATAGGGGTGATGAGTGGCATCACCACATCATAACCCACAGCCTTGGAGAGAGAACGAGGGAAGTCCCCCTAGTCACTTATCTTCTTGGGACTAAGGGGTTCAAGCTAGGAGGGACAAGACAAGATGTACCAGGATTTTTGACAGGCAGAAATTGTCCATCCTGGGAATGGGGCAGAAGAAGATATCACTGCCAAGAAGGCATGGCTGGACTCAGAGCCTGTAGCACAGTGGTTATGGTACCAGCCACATACACTGGGGGTGTCAGGTTCCATCCTGGCCCGGGCCAGCAAAACAACAATGACAAATGCAATAAAAATAGCAGAGCATTGTGGTGGATGCCTATAGTACCAGCTATTCGGGAGGCTGAGGCAAGAGAATCGCCTAAGCCTAGGATTTGGAGGTTGCTGTGAGCTGTGACGCCATGGCACTCTACCGAGGGCAACAAAGTGAAACTCGATCTCAAAAAAAAAGAAAGAAAGAAAGAAAGAAAGAAAGAAAGAAAAAGAAGAAATGGCTGGTGTTGGTGGAAAGAGTATAGGAGATCCCCATATAGGCTGCCAAAATGTTAGTGTCTTTGGTCAACTGGGAAGAAGGATGGGAGACTAGGGTTAGTCAAGCAGCAGCATTTATTGGCATGAAGCTTCCACACAGAAAAGGACTGTGCCAGAAAGACAGCAGCCCTGATGATGGGCTGGAGGTCAAGTTTAAGGGTACAGGAGGAGGTAGTGGAGTGGGGAGTTGACATGATGATGGAGTGAGCTGTGCCTTCCAGGCATTGGCCAACACAGATGTTCTCAGGGCTCAGCAGGATGTTTGCTCAAGCCAAACCAGGTGGGGTCATCAGGTGCAGATCTCATCATAGATGAGTGAGCACTGGGCAGCATTCTTGGGAATAATGTAAGCATGTTCATTAAGTGTAGAGCAATTCATCAGACATACTAGGATGTTATAGTACAAGATTGATTGTAACATATCCCCTTTTTATAAGGCATCTCTGCAGATGTGTGATGCCATCTTCTGTGCTTCTCCTGTCCCCAACCCCCTGGATCTTTCACTCACTCATTCCAGGATTCACTCAATAAACATGTATTTAGCAAGCATTCTTCACATGCCTACTTTCCCTCAGGAACTCAGACGGGTGTGAGGGAATGGAAATGAAGATGGTGTCCTGCATTTACAAGGGACAACTCGTGTGTGGACAGATAATGACACCATGGCCTCAAAAGTGATCTGGGACAGAGAGACAAAGGAAGTCCACCATGCTGGGTCTCGGAGGCAGGCAATGATGCCCTATCTGTGCCCTGAAAGTTAGGCAGGGGCTTGCATCTGCCCTTCTGTGACAGATGGTGGGAGCCACTGACAGCCACAGGCAGTGGTGGTCCCAAGGCCCTGCCCAGTGGTGTGCTGAGGCAGTGGTGCTCGTCTCTTCCCATGTCCTTATTCTGTGACCCCTGTTGGTAGTTTCCAACCAGCCATGGTGGGAGTGTTTACACCACAGTAACCTGAAAATGCCATATATCAGGATTCCCCTTCCCCCACCCCTAACCGAGCACACACTGGTCCTACTGTGACATTCTACCCCTGATGCAGGGGTAGGAAGTATTATAACACAGGGATGAGAGATATAATGTAGCTTCTGGTTCATACCTATGAACACGCCTTCCTATTCCCAACTCCACCAAACTTCCAAGCAAATGCTCCCTAGGGACCCTCAGAGTAAGCCCTATCTTTCACTGGGCCCCTCCATGGAAGTCTAGGGGTGATGGGTGCTGACACCGTGCTCAGAATCACAGTGAGCTGCTTTCAGACAGTGAGCTCTCTCAAGGGTGAAGACGTACAGAAGGTGGAGACAACTGGCCACGCTACTCCTGTCAAACGTTTCCCTGGAGATACCACTGTCAGTGAGGAGCAAACTCAGGTCTGGAGGCCATGCTGGAGTGCATGACTGCGAGCTCTAGATTTCAAACTGCTTCCATGTTTGACCAGTAAAATTTATAGAAATGTGGGCTTCAACCCCGTGGGTTTTTCATGATTGCTTAATAGTGAGATAAATAGCATGAACAGGCTGTTTATCTTCCCGCTTTGGGGTGGTGAGTGGAAATGGAGGAGAGCCCCCAAATTGAATTCCCAGTGCCGATTTGCTGATAAGTACCAAATATCAATGGGCAACATTGTTCTAGATATTTCTCTGCTTTTTGTAATTGAAAAGGATTAAACTCAGAAAATGAAGACATTGAGACATTTTCTTGTACTGCCCTACAACCTTAAAAAATGGGAAGAATAGGAACTTGGCCAACTTGCCATCCATCCAGCCAGAATCAGCGTATTCTGTGGGACTCTGGATGCTTGTTTTTCTCTTCTCTTCTGCTGACAGTTACATTTAATAGTAATTTAAGAGACTGATTGATGCCATTTAGCCTATTGCAGTTTCATACTTAATTTTTAGTTGTCTCTGGGATCTCAAAGATATTGAGAAGAAAAAAAAGGAAGGAAGGAAGACACGCATCGTGTGCCCACTGTGTGCCCGGCACTCCCTCGTGAATTGAGCCACTTCACTTTTACACTCACCTTTAAGGGAGGAGTGAGACCCTGAAGCCAAGGAAGTCAGGTGAGCTGCCCAAGGTCACTCACCTGGAGTGGCCGTGGCAGGAGGTGGGCACAACCTTCAGACATCAGGACCCAGGCTCTTTCCACTTTACTGCTTCTCATAACTCACCAGATGTTTCCAAAATCCAGAGAAGCATATGCCAAACCCCATTGTTCACAAACCAAGAAGGGCCCTAGACCTCCTTGGGTAGGAAGGTATGTCAGGGGATGCCCTGACAGTGCCCCTTCCAGAGCTGTGGGCATTTAGCTGGAGAGTGTCCCGCAGGGATGCAGGATCATTGCCGTGGCAGAGAGAGCCAGCTAGAGGGCAGCTGGAAGAAGGGGAAATGGAGCAATAAGAGCAATGACAGCTACTGCGATCAGTCCATCTGGCTCCCCTGCTTGTCTTGCAGGGATGATTCTCCTCTAAACCCTGCAAAGAAGGTATTAATATAAACACTTTACAGATTAAAAAACTGATACTCAGAGAGCTGACATGACCTGGTCAAGGCCACATAGCCAGGTTTTCTCTTGGAGTTTGAACCAGACTATAGGTCCCTAAAATCTGTGCACTTTTCATTCTACAAAGGTGTCCTCTGCAGGTATCTTTGAGGTCCATTTCCTTTTCTCTCCCAGTGCAGACTACTTTGGAATTCCTTGGTATGTAAGTTATTTGTACTATGTTCTTCCTTTTTTATTGGTCCTCCCTATCATTCATCTCTATGCTTTTCCCTGAAATCATGTCACCACTTTGACCTTTTCCCTCTAAGTAGCCACAGTCACCTGGGGTCATCTTTGATCTTGTTCTGCAGATGTGCAAACCTACTGCCGTGCGCCCCCTTCCACACTTGGAACCAGCAGAGAAAAGGCAAGTATCCAGTAGGGATACCTGGAGGGTGAGGGCAAAATAAAAAAATAGTAGGTCTTGGTGTTCTGCACAGTGACTGAGGTTTCTTGGTAGAAAACTCAGAAGTATTTATAAACCCAGCCCTAGCTACTACAGCCTCCGAAAAGACTTTCCAGGAAAAATTGCAAACTAGAGGGATCAGAAAAGATTGTTCTTGGCTGGTTTGGCACTTCATCTCCCCAGAAATAGGGCCTGGGGAGGTGACCTCTGCGGACAGGGTTTGCCCAATTGTCCCCATCAGGTTGGATTCTATGCCACTAAGCGGGAATTAAAAGAATTGCATCTCAGACTCAACATGTTTCAGATTCAACTTATCTCCCTGTGTTCCACAAATGTGCTTCTCTACTTGTGTTCCTTTCCTTAGAGAATGGCTCCCACTCTCTGCAAAGCCACCCAAGCTGGAAACCTTGGGGTCAGCAGAGGCTTCTCCACTCCTGGGCCCTCTTCCACAATGTCAATTCATTTTGCTTCCTTACTGATTTCCAAGTCTGCTATAAGAGAGGAGATCCCTCACTGCTCCACGTCCCACCTTTATTTAGGCTCCTAGCATCGTCCCCTGGAAGACTATGCCAGCCCCCTGGTCATTCTTCCTGCCACAAGACTTGTACCAGTCCAATCCACATCTTCTGTCCTGTAGCCAGGGTGAGTTTCCCAAAATACTAATCTAATGCTGTCACTCTCCTGTGATTTTAGCTGTTTTATAATCTCCCCAACACAGAATCCTGAACTCCTTTGGCCAAACTATAAGATATTTGTGATTTGGCCTCTGCTTACCTCCTTCTGACTCATTTCTCACCTCTTCCCTATGCACCACACATTTTGAACTACTGCTTCTGGAACTTTAAGCAGTTATCAGTCCTGTGACTCCCTAAAAATATGTGTTTTTATCTCCCCTTTCAAGTGAAGAATCAGAGCCTCAAATCACACAGCGGGTAAGTGGCAAGATCTGATTTTAAACACAAATCTTACTGACTCTGAGGACCAGGTCTCTGTGACAGGTGAGGGGATGCTGGTGTACCTTGTGGAGCCACCAGGCCTGCAGTTAGGGAGAGGGGATACTGAACCACTTGGACCCAGAAAGACCTGGCATCACTTGTTGTAGCCCTGTCCTTTCTCTCTGACCCACATGATTTTGCAGATGTGAGGGGTGACTGAGCCCCAAGCTTAATAATTATTGCAAACTTCACTGTGGCCAAGGGGAAAGCACATCGTTCATCATGTGAGCTGCGCTCAGATCCCATTGCTTGAGTTTAATCAGACTAATGAACCAGCTGGCTTCCTTTCTAAAATTATTTCTGCTGTTTCCATTATCGAATAACAGCACAGCAGGATTTGAAAGGAAGAGGGAAGAAAATTTGTCTGGGGAGGAAGGACATCCTCCAACTTAACCAGCTGACAAATTGGCTGTGCTGGTAGTTGTGGGGCAAAGAAGCTGGGGTGTGGAGAACTGTGTGGGACGTTGGTAGTGTCTAGTCTGGGCCTATCAGCTCCAGGCAAATGTTCCCAAGGAAAGGAGAAGGTTTATAAGTGTAGATAAAGACAGCTCCAGTGAATTATAGGCCAGTGCATTCAAAAGAGAACAGCCAGAGTGTTGAAGGAATTTGAACCTAATAGTACATTCATTCATCAAATATTTATTGATTCTATTGTGTGCCATGATCAATTCTAAACACCAAAAATACAACAATGAACCCAATATGGGCTCTGTCTCAAATAATTTAAAATTAAGGGTGATTGTTTTCAAATATTTTTTAACTACAGAATTTTTTTTCACACTAAGTCTTATCTATTAGCCCAGTAGTAAGATAAAGGCAAAGGTCCGTGCATTCCCCCACGAGGCTGCTCTGAATCCTGCAGCTTCTCAAAGCCTGCAGAATGTGCTGGGGGTGCAGAGGCGACTTAGGGCCAGAAGACCCAAGAGCTTCACACACTTGAGGGGGCCTGGGAAGGAAGTTCTGACCTATCCATTGTGGCCTCATGTTAGTCAAGATTCTATTAAGAAATAGCAGAAAGCCAAACCTCTGACCTACCAAATTGCAGAAAGAACAGGGAAATTGATGGCTATTCCGAACAACTGGAACCAGAGATTGGACGTCACCAGTTCTCGGTCTCTCCTCTTCTTTCCTCTCCTTCCTCCCTCTCTTCTTATTTTTCTGATTTTTTTTTTCTTTCTTTTCATCCTCCTGAATCCTGCCTTATTTCTGCTTCTTTCTGAACTTCAGCATCATCCTCTCAATTCCATACTGACTTTCTCTGGATGGCAGAAAGCATGATATTTCATCTTGGTTCTAATTTTAAAAGTCCCTGGGAAGGATTTTGATTGGCCTGACTTGAGACAAATACCCACTCTTGGGCCAATCATCTGTGGCCTAAATGGAGGATGAGATCATAGCAGCTCCTGCCGCATCCATGGGGATTGGAATACAAGGACAAGAGGTCCCCACAGAACTCCTTTAAAAGCCTCAGGGGTAGAACCAAAGACAACAGAGCAAAAGTTAGAGGAAATACATTTAGAAAACAACAACAAAAAAAAAAAAAGAAAAAGAAAAAAAGAGAGAAATGCACTTTGGCTTAACATAAGGAAAAGAAATCTTAATGGCCAGGAATGATAAAGAAGGACCTGCCTCTGAAAGCAATGACTCCCCTAGTTCATGGAGAGGTGGTCCTGCCCTTTCATAATAGTGCTGTAGGAGAAATTCAAATCTCAGCAGTTTAAATGGAGTTTGGACTAGATGTAACCCTTACAATTTCAGTATTCTATGATTACATGTTTCTAATATCAAGTTATACAATATGAAAATGTTTTTCTTCCTGCTTCAAGCAGAATTTAATGCCTTTTATTTCCTCATGTGTTTTATTCAGGGAAAAGTAATGATGGCTGGCAATGCCATGACATTGATTTCATGCTTTCTCTTATTTAATTTTTATATAAATCTCTTAGGATAAATTTTGCGTCATATATGAGGAAACCAAGAGTGAGAAAAGTGAGGTTACTGCTCAAAGTTACCGAGTTAATAAGTGATGGAGCTAGGATTTAAATCTATAAAGCCTTGCTATTACCCACTGCCCTATATCCGCCAAAGACACCCTATTTGTATCTGTTTTGGTCTGGGACAGTTCTTGCTTGGCATTCATTTGTCCCTGGGGCTTTTAAAATTTTGGTTTTAGCATAAACAATGTTAGTGCCAGACGGAGAGTGAGTGACCAGGAGAGATGTTAGGGTGGGGTGGTAGTTTGGGGGCAGAAGGCTAAAATTTACACACACACACATTCCACAGTCATTTGCTGAATTCCTAATACACTGGAGATATTTCAGAGTACCTACTTGTCCATCTTCCCTGACCTCTTATGGGAGTCTTCACCCACAGGTCTTGCTTAAATGAGTGGCCTTGAACATTGACCTACTTACGTGCTGTACCATGGGGCAGCCCACACACTGACACCCCTGCCTGGTCCATCTGGCCACTTGACACAAGGATAATCAAAAAATCTAAATGCTGACCAGCAGGAGAAGGAGGAGCTGAGACAAAAGGATTTTCTAGATCTGAAAACCTGAGCCAACAGAGATAAGTTACCGCTTAGCTAGGAGAATACAGAGAAAAACTTATAGATCTGAGTGCCAGGATGGTCATTAAGGACTGAATGACCATACATACCAGTTTGCCTGGGAGAATACCAATTTATTCCAGCACAGTTATGACTAAGGCCCCCTTTCACATCCTAGTTTAGATGAAAAAAATTCAGCCACCCTAGTTATGGCCTGTGGTGGGATGTGGAGTGAATAGGGAAGAGAGAAGAGAGAAGATAGGTCAGGTGAGGAAAAGCCTGTGGATCAGGTAAAAAGGGATGGTTTTCATACCAAACGCAATGGGGATTTTAAGCATGGGAAGTGAAAGTTCATATTTTTTTTTGCTTTTAGAAAGATCACTCTAATAAAGTATAAGCAGAGATCAGAGGTGGTGAGAAGATTCGCCAGGAGGCCTATTGAATGATCCAGATGAGAGAAAGGGTGGCCTGAATTAAACTAAGTGACTGCAGATACCAGAAAAGCATAAATGCTCAAGGAATATTCAGGAGGATGTTAGACAGGATTTTGGAGGCTGATTAAATTGGGGGAGAGAGGGAGAGAGAGAGAGAGAGAGAGAGAGAGAAAGGAAGAGAAAGGGAGAGAGAGGGGTGTTCAGGGAGCATGTAAGTTTATTATCTGGACAACTGGTGAACAATGCTGCCTTTCACCAAAAAGGTGTTGCTGGTGAAGGGTGGCATCTGTGGCTCAAAGGGGTAGGGCGCTGGTCCCATATGCCAGAGGTGGCAGGTTCAAACACAGCCCCGGCCAAAAAAAAGGTGTTGCTGGTGGCAGGAAGATGAGTGTTGCTTCAAACATGTTAGTTTTAAAGGCCATTTTATTAGTGGGGATTCTCCAGAGAAACAGAGCCAGTAAGATAGATGGATGGAGGAAGAAAGATAGACGGGTGGATGATTGATTTGTTATAGGAATTGGCCCACACTGCCATGGAGACTGAGAAGTCCCACATTCTACTACCTGCAAGCTGGAGAGCCAGGACAGCCACTGGTGTCATTCACCAGTCCATGGTGAATTGGAGTCCACGGGCCTGAGAACCAGGAGCTCCAACATTAAGTGCAGGAGAAGGTAGATGTCCCAGCTCAGGAAGAGGGAGAGAGGATTCTCCCCTCCTCCCCCCTTTTTGTTTATTCAGGCTGTTAACAGAGTGGATGCTACCCCCGCACCCCCCAGCAGTGAGAGTGATTCTTTTTACTCAGTCTACTCATTCAAATACTAATTAAAAAAAACAAAAACAAAAAAAAAAAACCATCCTCACAGACACCCCAGAAATAATGTTTTACCAGCTATTTGGGCATCTCTTAGTGCAGTCAAGTTGACACCTAAAATTAACCATCACAGTCATCAAAGTGACAACTAAATGATTAGGGTTTGATTACGAAGAGAGGTCTGGGCAGAAGGTGCTGAAGGGGAGTGATTGCCAGAGAGGTAATTTCATTTGTGGGAATGGAAAGATCACAGAGAAGAGACGAGTAGAGTAAGGAGAAGGGTGGAGAGAGAGGTGATAGGTGAGGATGACCCTCACAACTATTTGTACCTCTGTGTCTCTTATTCTGCCTTTCATTCTAGTTATAGAATATAGCGCTTGTCATTCCCTACTGTAGACTATGATCTTTTTGAGGCTTGGCATCCTTGTCATTCTTGAGTTACCTAGGATTTTTGAACAGTAGATTATTAGTTATATATTTTGCACTAAATGTTGGAAGTGTTTTAAAGTCCTAGGAGATTGACCACCAGGAGATCACTGATGACCTTGAACAAGTCTTTTTCCTTACTGTGTTGGGACTACAATGGTACACAGAACAGAAAATGAAGGAAAAATGAACCAGTAACTTCAGCTATAATCTGTGTTGCTTCACTTTCCAGTAGCCCATCCTCTCCCACCTCATTCACATTTTGAAGGGGGTGATATTTTTAATTATTCTTGAAAGGAAGGATTGGGTCATTTGAAAGGGCAAGAGCACATGCAAGAGTCAGAATGTCTGTTGACCTGTTTTAGTCTTTCCCTTTTTAATCCAGTGTTCCTAGAACCCTCCACCCCCAATATATCAAGAAACACTGTACTGTGTTGAATCCAGCTCTGTATTTGGGAAGGTCACCCTTCATATCGCTCAGAACAATAGGAAGAACTTCGGACTCTGAAATCACATCAACCAGAGAGGCTAATATCTGGCTCTATTCTTTAGTTGCCTAATGGTTTTGTAAACCTTGTAAAGTTTCAACACCTCTGAATATTGACTTACTTGTCAGAAAAGCGGGATAATAATAACTGTCTTTCAATTTGCATAGCTAATCCATGGGTTGTGAAAACTGACACTTACAGGGGTTTGGTTATATGCCCAAGGCCCTTGGCTAGTAGGTGATGGAGTTAGGACTTCAATCCAGCCTTCTCAATCTTGATGCTTTTGTATTATGTGGGGCTTTCTGCTGGCTGGCCTTTCAGAAACCCTCAATTCCTCTTTAGAATGAAGCAAGACAAAAATAACTAGAGAAATGCCTAGATCAAGAGTGCTTAAAATTCTCATCCATACCTCCACTTTCACTGGGATCTTAGGAAAATCCCAGAGATAAGTTTTCATTGATGTTTCTTGTCTATAGATGAGTGGGGAATTGTAGGACCCATTGCACAAGTTAATTCTGAAGGTTAGAAGAGTTAACCCAACAGCATTTGCATAGTAGGTGCTAACTAGTAACTAAAGCTGATTCTGATACTGAATCTGATTTGAGGTCTGGGATTAATTCTTCTAATAAGTCTCACTGATAATGACAGTGATTTTTGTCACAGTGAAGGTAGTTGTAGTAACAGCAGCATTAGCTGACATTTGTAGAACACTAGATAGCCTCATTTAAATAATCTCATTTAAATTCACAACAACCCTCTTAAACAGGTGTCAACAACCCTCTTAAACAGGTGTCATTATTTATTCCTCTCTTCCAGATTAAGATAGCAAGGCATAAGGAAAAAGGATAAGTAACTTGTCAAAAGTCATCTAGCTAGTAAGTAGCAGAACGGGATTGATTCACCTGTCAAAGTATCAATGAAGTTTCCACCCCCAGTGGATACTGACATATGGACCCCAGGGTTTGGCCATAATTTGTTCCCTTTGCACAGTCTTCTGAGATAAAAAGTAAGTAAGACAGCTCCTTGCAGGAAGTACCATGGCTGCTGAGTAGACAGATGTAGTTGGTTCCCTGCCTCTGAATCTGGGAGCTAATTTGGGGTTTTTTAGGACAGTGCTAGCATCTGGAACAGAGGGGAGGTCATTATCTCTAAATGGCTCCCTAGCCCCAGCCTGCCTTTCCACAGCCCCCTGGACAGTGAGTCCCCACTGGGAGACTCTGGAAACCTTGCTGAGGCCAATAGGAGAGAGAGATAGAGACTGTCATCCAGAGACAGAGGGAGGGAAGTGGAGCAGGACACCTGCTGAGCAGCGGGAGGTCACCTGTGGCTCCTCTGCAAGCTCTGAGGCCGAGGGCTGTAGCAGGAGCCTCTGCCTGGGCAGTGATACTTGGATGTGGCTTTGAATCAATCAGGCCTCTTGACAGTTCTGGGTTTCTGAGGCCTCAAACCCCTTCCCCTGTTTGTCTTGTCCTCTATCTCAACACTGGGATTGGCCCATGTGTGCAGTGTGTGCATTCCTGTACTGAAGGGCAAAAAAGACGACGGTCCCGGGAGCCCCAGACTGTGTCCTCTCACTCTCCCCACGAAGCTGCTTTGGAGTCCTCTCCCCCAGATTGTTGGCAAAGCCACAGAGCTTCTGACTCAGTGACATTTTACAGGATCACTGTGTTCTTTCTTTAGAGCCATTTGAGATAGATCTGAGAACAGGAAGCCCACTGTCTCTGAGGATTGGACCAAGAATGGTGCTCTCCAAGGAAATGCAGACTGCAGGGTCTCAGAGCAGCGGGGGAGAGGAGGGAAGGAACCAACACCCCATGTGTTCCAGGCTTGACAGCAGATATTTCTACATACCGCCTTTTCTTTTATTATCTCTTGGTAATACTAGGAGAATTGTTCCTGTTTACAGGTAGGAGAAACCGAGGCTGAGAGAGATAAAAGTGATTTTCCTAAGGTAATTCAGAGAGTCAGTGGCACAAAAGATTTTAACACCAGTTTTCTCCAATTCTCCAGGTTGACTTCATTAACATCCCGAAACTCCCAAGCCTTGCCACAACCTAGAATTCCGGGGCACATTACTGAACTTATAAGGCAATGCTGAATGGCATGAGCTTGGAGGGGACTGAATTGTGCCTTATCTCCTTCTATAGATGCTAAATGTAACCACTGTCAAAATTCTCATGGAATAACAGATAAATACCAGACTGAATTGGCTGTCTCCGTACTTACACATGGGTACTCCTGTCCACACAAGCTCACACACTTGCACCCCCACCAAGGAATCCTGGAGCGGAAAGAGAATTGGGAGCTCATTTAATCAAAATCCCTAGTTCATGGATAAATTTACAGTGCCTACAGTAAATACTTTGCTAGTCCATGCTTGGAGAGTCATAGATTTTACAAAGTTCTTATAAGAAGTAGTGACAAGTGAGGTTTGACCCCAGCAAAGCACAGGCTTACACTGCAAATACTCAGAATCATGTGGTGGTAGTGGTCATGCTGGAGGTGGCCTGAGGTTCGGTTACAGTAGGAGTTAAGAGCAGTTATGGTCCCTGTGACAAAGGTGGGGGTGGTGATGGAGATGACTAGTAATGGGAAGGTGGAGGTGGAGGCTGTGATGGTAACAACGGAGGTGGTAGTCATCAAGTTGACGGTAGTGGAGGTAAAGAGGGAGATGGTGCTGAGGGAGATGATGGTAGTGGTGGGGCAGTGGAGGTGAAGGTGGTGCTGAGGGAGGTGATGAGGGTGGTGGGGGGAGTGGAAGTGGAGGTGGTGCTGAGGGAGGTGATGAGGGTGATGAGGGTTGTGGAGGTGGAGGTGGTGCTGAGGGAGATAATGAGGGTGATGGGGGGTGTGGAGGTGGAGGTGGTGCTGAGGGAGATGATGTGGGTCAGGGAGTGGAGGTGAAGGTAGTATTGAGGGAGATGATGAGGGTGGTGGGGGAGTGGAGATGGAGGTGGTGCTGACGGAGATTATGTGGGTTGAGGGGTAGTGCAGGGGGCTGAGGTGTTGTGGCAGATGGTGAGGGGGGTGGGGGAGTG